>PVIU01003964.1:0-134997 GCA_004026605.1 Ondatra zibethicus
TGGCCTAGGAAGGAGTGCATTCAAAAAGACTCGGTTCTCAAAAAGATAATACATGCAGAAGAGATAGGTCCTGGTGTCATTGTTGATGGGTTCTCCATCTGCCAACTTTCGCCGCCACATTCAGAGAGTCTGGTTTGATCATATGCTCATTCAGTCCCAGTCCAGGTGGATTGGTGCGCTCCCATTAGTTCAGGCACACGTGACACTATTTCTTTCACTAATATCCCTCAAACTTTCCTAGCTACTCATAGACATTAACCCTTTCAGACGTACTCTGAAACTATTTTCTCTGGTTTCCTGAAAAAAACCCGGAGGTAATTTACAATAGGATTGTATTGTGTGTATTTGTAAATTAAAGATAAAAATAATTTCATACCATTGCATCTTATTAAATGAAGTAACCAGGACTTCAGCGCGCAGTGAACACTTAGCACAGAGCATCCAATAAACCTCAGCCATTCCCACCCCACAGCAGTGCTTTCTTTATAAACACTCTTCTCTGAAGGCGCGGATCAGCTGAGGGGAAAACAACGTAACTTACAAGTCTCTGGGCTTGCAGTGCTGCTTGAGTACATCAGCGGTGCCCAAGCTGACAAGAGGCCTCCCAAACCAGAGAGAGGCCACAGGCCCATATTTTTCATGCAAATTAACCAGGAACTCAGGCAAACTTTCACTGTTCACAATGTGTGGAAGGTTACCACCTCTGATAAAAGACAGATATGTCATGTAATCAATTTAACTTGAAAAAAATCAGACAGTCCACAGTTGACGCTGAATTAACAGTGATAATAGATTTAAATTATTAAAAAATTCCCAAATTCGATTATATTCAGCATCTTGCTGTTTTTGTAATTGCATTTAGCAATCAAATGGATTTTCCTGAGAATTTTGAGAATTCATGACACCTTGAAACCAAATAAAAGCAACACAAGGAACATCTGATGTGGTCAGTCAGTAGGAGAATTTCCCAACTGTTTACTCCTACCCTGACAGCCATGGGAGTGCTCACAGCCTGACGAAACCCTAAGATTACCTTCAAAGGTTGTTTTGTTTTTCTATCCTGTTTCTATCTTATTTTCAGCTTTCTCTGGATGGGGAAAGGGGGAAGTAATGACAGACAGCCTTCCTCTCAGACTGTAAAGAAGACTAGGTTGTATGCCCAGAGGTAAATTAAAATAAAATGAGTAATGTAAAAATAATGTTTAGGACCGAGGCTCTAGTTCAAAGCACAACACTTGCTTAACAAGCTTGGGGCCTTGGATTCCATCCCCAGCACCAAATTTAAAAAAAAAAAGAAAAAAAAAAACTCCATGAAAACATAGTTTTGTTTTAATGCTGAAAAGGAAGAGATGATAAAGGAAAAGATTTGATAAAAACACAAACAAGCAACAACAAAACCTTACTTTTCTTCAGCTGGTGCAATCCCTGGAATTCCTGCAGCTTGTCGGGAAGCCTGAATGGGAAAAAAAATGAATGACTATGTAATGAATTGTCACAGATCTGAGAAGCTCTACATGTTTACACATGACATCTCCAGGACCTTAAACAATAACTCTCCAATTCAGCTGAATCCAAGGACTCATTTCCACATCAAAACAAAGCCAATGGGCTCCTGGGATAAGGAAGAATTATTAAAACTATATGATCATCTCATTAGACGTTGAAAAAGCCTTTGGCAAAATCCAACCCCCTTCATGATAAAGGTCTTGGAGAGAGCAAGGATACAAGGAACATTTCTCAACATAATAAAGGCAATATGCATCAAGCCAACAGCCAACATCAAACTAAATAGAGAAAAACTCACAGCGATCCCACTGAAATCAGGAACAAGACAAGGTTGTCCACTCTCTCCATATCTATTCAATATAGTTCTTGAGGTTCTAGCTAGAGCAATAAGACAACTAATGGAGATCAGGGGGATACAAATTGGAAAGGAAAAAGTCAAACTTTCACTATTTGCTGATGATATGATAGTATTCATAAGTGACCCCAAAAATTCTACCAGAAAACTACTACAGCTGATAAACACCTTCAATAATGTTGTAGGATACAAGATTAACAACAACAACAACAAATCAGTAGCCCTCCTATATACAGATGATAAATGGGATGAGAAAGCAATCAGAGAAACATCACCCTTCACAATAGCCACAAACGACATAAAATACCTTGGGGTAACTCTAATCAAACAAGTGAAAGACTTGTGTGACAAGAACTTTAACTCTTTGAAGAATGAAATTGAAAGGGATATCAGAAAATGGAAAGATCTCCCACACTCATGGATAGATAGGATTAACATAGTAAAAATGGCAATCTTACCAAAGCAATCTACAGATTCAGCACAATACCCTTCAAAAAATATCAGCACAAATCTTTACAGACTTCGAAAGAACAATTTTAAATTTCATATGAAGGAACAAAAAATCTAGGATAGCCAAAACAATTCTGTATAATAAAGGAACATAAGAAGGCATACCATCCCTGACTTCAAGCTCTATTATAGAGCTACAGTAATAAAAAAAGCTTGGTATTGGCATAAAAACAGACAGATGGAATCAAATCGAAGATACTGATATTAATCTACACACCTTTGAACACCTGATTTTTGACAAAGAAGCAAAAAATACAAAATGAAAAAAAGAAGCATCTTCAACAAATGGTGCTGGCATAACTGGATATCAACATGTAGAAGAAGGCAAATAGATCCATATCTATCACCATGCACAAAACTCAAGTCCAAATGAATCAAAGACTCAACATAAATCCATCCATACTAAACCTCATAGAAGAGAAAGTGGAAAGTACACTTGAATGCATTGGCACAGGAGACCACTTCCTAAATATAACACCAGTAGCACAGACACTGAGACCAACAATTAATAAATGGGACCTCCTGAAACTAAGACACTTTTGTAAAGTAAAGGACATGGTCAACAAGACAAAACAGTTGTCTACAGAAGGGGAAAAGATCTTCACCAGCGCCACATCTGACAAAGGGCTGATCTCCAAAATATACAAAGAACTCAAGAAACCAGACATCAAACTACCAAATAATCCAATTAAAAACTGGGGTACAGATCTAAACAGAAAATTCTCAATAGAAGAATCTCAAATGGCCAAAGAACAGTTAAGGAAATGCTCAACATCCTTGGTCATCAGGAAAACACAAATCAAAACAACTCTGAGATATCATTTTACACCAACCATAGTGGCTAAATCAGAAACACTGGCTGGGCGGTGGTGGTGCATGCCTTTAATCCCAGCACTCGGGAGGCAGGAGGATCTCTGTGAGTTCGAGGCCAGCCTGGTCTACAAGAGCTAGTTCCAGGGCAGGCAACAAAGCAACACAGAGAAACCTATCTCGAAAAACCAAAAAAAGAAAAAAAAAGGAAGATCAAAACCACTGATTTATGCTGGAGAAGATGTGGAGTAAGGGGAACACTCCTCCATTGCTGGTGGGAGTGCAAATTTGCATAGTTGCTTTGGAAATCAGTGTAGCAGTTTCACAGAAAATTAGGACTCAGTCTCCCTCAAGATCCAGAAATTCCACTTTTGGGCATATACCCAAAAGAGGCACAATCAAACCACAAGGACATTTGCCCAATCAAACCACAAGGACATTTGCCCAATCAAACCACAAGGACATTTGCCCAATTATGTTCATAGCAGCATTATTCATAATAATCAGAATCTAGAAAATACCTATATGCCCATTAAGTGAAGAATGAATAAAGAAAATGTGGTACATTTACATAATGGAGTATTATTTAGTGTTAAAAAATGACATATAAATTTTCAAGCAAATGGACAGAACTAGAAACCATCCTGAGTGAGGTAAAGCAGACTCAGAAAGACAAACACACTATGCACTCACCAGTGTATATCAGACAGAAAGCAAAGGATAAGCAGCCCACAGCCCACAGCCCCCAAGCAGCTAGAACCCTCTTCCAGAAACAGACGCAGAGATCCACAACTGGGCCGAGCTCCAGCTGAAGAGAGTGATGAGCGATAATACGAACAAAGGGATCAAGGCTATGATAGGGAAACCCACAGAATCAGCTGACCCAGACTTGTGGAAGATCACTGACTCCTGACTGACAACTGGGGAGCCCTCAAAGGACTGAACTAGGCCCCCTGAATATAGGTGACGATGCTCAAGGTGGCTGGAGCAGTACATGGGGCCATTGTCAGTGGGACCAGAATCTAACGCTAATGCATGAACTGACTTTGTAGAGCCCATTCTCTTTGTAGAGATACCTTGCTAGTCTAGGCATGGGATGAGGTGGGGTAGAGCACCTTGGTCTTGCCTCAGTGAGGGAATAGGGGAGCCATAGATGAATTCCCAGGGAAGGCCTTAACCTCTGAGGAGCAGATGGGAGGTGTGGTGGGGGAAGGGGAGAGGGAGGAGAGAAAGGAGGGGAACTGGGATTGGTATGTAAAAAAATAAATTAATTTAAAAAAGAAAGAATTATTTCAGGTTGAGCAGCTGTGGCACACACCTTTATTCCCAGAACTCAGATTAAGGTGAATTCAAGGCCAGCCTGTGAGTTCAAGGGCAGCCTGGTCTACAGGGCAAGTTCCAGGACAGCCTCTAAAGTTACACAGAGAAATCTTATCTTGAAAAATCAACCCCCCCAAAAAAATTTCTATAATCTTCCTTTGCCCATTTTTCAAGAAATATTTTTAAGAGTTTAATAACTGCTCTATCAGTTAACCATATCATGTATATTTTTTCCTCTGTGTGTGTGTGTGTGTGTGTGTGTGTGTGTGTGTGTGCACGTATGTTTGGCTACAGACACATGTACATAGGTGAACGTGTATATGCATGTAGGTCCCAGAGATTAACACTGGTGTCATTCTCAAAGGCTGTCTGCCTTGGTATTTTGAAACAAGGTTTCTCACTAGGATCTGGAGCTCCCTGATTAAGCTAGGTTGGCTATCCAAACAATTCCAGGAATAACCACACTGGGACTAAAATTGTGTCCTGCTTCATGTGTGTGTTGATGATTGAACTCAAGACTATGCTTGATAAGCAAACATTTTACCATCACTCTAAGCTCCCTATCAAGGACAGTCTCTTATTTCTCTTGTATCGAACCTATATATGGCCCCATCCACCTGGCTATAAAAAGAAAAAGAGAAAAAATCATTGTCTAGTTTACAATTTACTCATTTCTGAAGTAAGTATTCTTTTTCTAGTCAAATAATAAACCAAAGTCATGCATAGTGGCCCAGATATGTAATCCCAGCATTCAGGAAATTGAAGGAAGATCACATTCAAAGTTAGACAATAGTACATAATAATTCCCTGTCTTAAAAAAAATGAAACGGAAGTCTTACCTGCCAACTCCAGGAGGCGCTCCCTGGAGTGCCACAGCACTTCATTTCCAATCTGCAGTCTACCCTCAGCTTCACAGCAGAGCTCCATTTCCCAGGTCAACCCAGACCCTGGTGTCACATCCAACTTCCCTCCCTCCTGTGGATCTTCTTGGCCACCCACTTCTAGCTTGTCCCCATGTCTATTTCAGCTTCCCTGGAAACACCTCCTATCCATGACTTCAGTGGCCACATGTGGCAGGAGCACAAAAGCATTCCTTCTGGGCAACCCATAGCACCACACTCTCCTAAGAGCCAGAAAAGGAAATTGAACAGAACACTCACCCAGCAAAGATAAGACTGGATATCAGCATCCAGAATTAACAATCATCTCCAAACCAGATGGCCATAGAGAAACCAATACCAGCCAGGACAGTGTGTCTTCACCAAAGCCCAGCAACCCTACTGCAGTGGCCCATGAAAAATGCAATATAGGTTAATTACAGACAATCTTTGTTTGACCTTGAAAACATACCTAATGTGACTACAAGTTCAAATACTAACTACAAGTTAATCACTACTATAGATGGCCAGTTTTGAACTTCATAGAAACTCTGTGCGGGGGTGACTTGAGGTAGCATTCTTGCTGATAGGCTTGGCAAACCAAGTAGGGAGGAGGCAAACCAGTGCCTTGCCAATAGTCAGTCCTTGAGAACACAGATGTGCACTGTAGTTCAAAGGCTCTGATTAGGCTGTGGTTTGTCTTCTGATGAGGTGTTTTTACATATTATATTACAGCAAGAGTTATTCCCATAACACCAGGCTTTTTGTTTAGATTAACTAGGCACGAAGCTCTTGAAACTATTTGCAACCAAGTTACTAGTTTATGAAACTATTTTCATGTATTATGGGAACCTAGTTTGAATAGTGATTTGAGTATTATAAAAAGAGCACTGGCTTTGCAATAAAGTATGCAGTTGTATCTCCTACTCTGCATCCCCTGTGTCCTGATTTCTGCGGCACTACCCAGGGTCATCCCTAACCGAGGAAGCTGGGGAAGGGTCCCCAGCACATGACTAGCCTGCAATACCTTATTATCCTAAACAGTAGGTAATAATTATTTTCAAGTAGTACAAATTTGCATTATATTGGTAAATGAATTGTATAGGTACAATACCTTGAACAAGAATAGAAATGTATGTACAATAATCTACCCTTTTATCCTATCATATATGTATCCCCCTTTTATTCTTTTCAAAACAAGAACTCTGAATCTAATCTCCTTTGTTCAACTTTCCTCATGGTCATAACAAATAATAACTTAACCCCTCCAAACAATGACAAATATGCATAATCCCCTGAATGACCAAAAACCACCCACCCCCAATAAAATACTCTTTAAAATTTTGCTTTTATTTGTCCCTTTTCAGGTGGTTCTTCTGACATGAGACAGAATGTAGTGATATTTCATTTTTATTTCAGTAAATAAAGCTTATCTAAAGTTCAGAGAGTAAAACAGCCCTAGTGATCAGCCTTGCAGACCAGCCAGTGGTGACACACACCTTTAATCCCAGTAGCCACACCAGTTTGGCGTAGAAACTGGGCAGTAATGGTGCACACTTTTAATCCCAGCACTAGAGAGGAATATAAGACAGGAGGAGATAGATCTCACATAGTCTCATTCTGAAGATTCCTGGAGGTAGGATCGCCATTTCTGACCAAGGAAGAGGTAAGAGACAGTGGATGGCTGTTTTGCTTTTCTGACCTTCAGCTTGAACCTAAATTTCTGTCTCTGGATTTTTATTAATTGTGCTTCAAAAGAGATTTCAGATTTCACTTTAATAAGCATGTTCCAACTCCAAAGTCAGCTTTAATCTTTAATTGGACTGGGACTACAAAAAGACTATTTGTATTATATGTCTGCAGAAAATACCAAAAACAAACATTTGGGAAGATTTATAAAATTTTATTCTGTTGTAAATGTGATATACCAGTAGGTCAACTTACTCTTTTTCTTGAGACATTTTTTTCTGGATGATCTGTGCTTTTTCTTCAGATGTCTCATTTGTCCAGTGGTCTTCAGATTCTTTAGCTGGATGCCTTTATTATCAAGAAAAGACAGAAACAAAACCCTTCCTCAACCCTAATTTTGGGAGATTCTCTTTTAGCAAGTTATAGCTGATCAAATGAAAAGCATCTGCTAGTTTTGTAGGTTAGTTTAGATTAAACAATCATGCTGTTTGATGAACTATCATCTCTTCTAATTAAGAGGTGTCTCTTGTTAAAAAGAAAGAGTTGTCTCTTGTTCAAATTTAATCTTTATCAAATTTGATGGTATTCATAGCCTTTCTACTCCTGGGAAAACAAAAGCAAAATCCCTTCCCCAATGTAACACATGTCATGGTTTCCATTCTGAGGTCAGTACATCTTAAAGTATATCAGCTGATTTAATTCTGCAGTTTTTTTTCCTACTATCCAGTGTCTCTCCACAGCTGTTGTTCCTTTCTCATTAGCATTTAGAAAATTCAAAGATAATAAAGCATTATGTAATCTATTTCTGGTGATCTTTATCATCTCTTTCTGCCTATTTAACATACCCTTTGGAGTTCAATTTGATCCTTCTATAACTGCCTGATCTGTAGGATACCTGTAATATGCTTTATATTATATAAACTTATAAAATAAATATAAATTATATAAATATAAAAATACATATTCATATATGACTACATATAAATATATAACATATACATATATTAATATATGTAGAGTTTCCTCTACAATGTCAGGAAGCAACTATGGCAGGACCCTCAAGAAGTTTCCCAATGACAAAGGATTACCTTGAATATCCCTTATTGTCCTACATTCATTAGTCGAATGTCTGCCTTTGCAACACCTTCTGCATAGTCCAGAAAGGAGGGGCATTCTGAATGGATAATTCTTAGAGAAAACAGGTGTAGTGTGATACGGGAACTATAATTGGGAGGTAGACAGTTCTTCCACAGTACTAGAAGGGAAGAGAGATTGTGAGGAAGTAAACTGGAGTGGTAACTCAGAAGTTAATTGTTTTTCATTCAGTACAGTGGCCGCACCTTAAACAAAGTGGCTGATTGAAAGTCCCAGTCAGCAATTGCAATTCCCCCAGCCATTTGGCCTCATTGGTGCAGCCAGGCAGGGACTCCCTCAGGCACCAGCTCTACCACTAAAGAAAACTTTATCTAAATCTCCATCTTTCTTTAGAACTCAGGATTCAAAGGTTGAGGAGAAATCCTGCTAGCTCAGAGAAGCTGAAGAGCAAATAGTTAACCTTATCTCCTTGCTCACATCTCTGGAAAAGGGGTGTCCTTCTGTTCAGTGTCCCCTAAAGAACACTTAGAACTTTAGTTTTGTTACATTTATTCTGTTAGGAGTTTTTCCTAACGCGAGCTCTCTGCCGATGCAAAAATCCCAATTGAGCCAAATCACAAAAAGCCAAATTAAAAAAAATGTCCAGGTTTAATGGGATTCCCAGGGAGGGGTCAGGACCTGGCATGCTGGGATTTGGAGTCCAGAACAAAGCAACTCCCAGGCCAGGGGCTGGGGGCTATGCTCCCAACTAACAAGTTCCTCTCTACCACTTTGGTCAGCTAGTTGCTGATTGAGCCTCCTAAGTCCAGCTTAATTTTATTTAATCAAACAAATGTAACACACCTTTAAACACAGTTAAAATGATATTCCATGACAGTTAATGGCACTTGCAGCTCTTGCAGATGACCCAAGGTAAGTTTCCATCTCTCACATGGCGCATAAATTGCTTGTAACTCCAGTCCATGATCTGATACCCAATTTTGGCTTCTGAGGGCACTACACATACAGACAAGAAGACATAATACACATTAATAAAAATAAATAAAATTTGAGAAGAATATAAGGAAACAGGCAGGTAAATGTCATTAGAAGATTCCCAGTTATCTTTTTTCCCAAAGACATAGAAGCAGAGTTCTTGATCAGTGGTGAAGACAGAAAGCTGAAGAGAGGAGGGAAATGGTTCTCTGTTGCCACTCCAGTGGTTCTGGACTCTGGGATCTCTGCTTCCAAGTAAAGTGTAGTCACAGAATAGAAGAAGACAGAGAGAGTACTAAAGGATCCACACACAGACTTTTATTGTTGATACAAATCTAACAAAATAACAAAGAACACAAGGGAGGAAAGACTTAAATTCAAAAATTTCAGTCAGTGTTCTGGCTTTTAGGCCTTAGGCAAGGCAAAATACTACAGGTGGGGCTGGAGAGATGGCTCTTCAGAGGAAGAGCTCTGACTGCTTTTCCAGAGGTTCTGAGTTTAATTCCCAGCAACCACATGGCAGTTCACAACCATCTATGGAATAAGATCTGGTGTTCTCTTCTGGCCTGCAGGCAGAACACCATACACATAATAAATAAATCTTAAAAAAAATACAAACCACAGGGACAAGGCATGGTGGAAGAAAGCTGTTTGATGTTTGGCAGTCAGAAGGCAGAGGGAGGGAGAGAGTCCCAACTCCTAATAATTCATTCAGCTCTTAAGAGTGGTTTCAGTAAACCTTGAAAAACCTAAGTTTTCATTTATGAGTGGTTATCAGTTGGACTTAACTTTGGGACTAGGAATGGGAGTTTGTGTCCACTTCTGTTGGCACTGGGACCCCGTCTGGCAAAGACTGAAGACCTACGCTGGCCTTGTGCATGCACTCCCCCATCTCTGTGAGTTCATGTGTTCATCGGTTCTGATGTGTTTTGAAGGTTTTGTGTTCTTGGTTTCTTTAAGACCCTCTGGCTCTTAAAATCTTTGTTTCCTCTTCTGCAAGATTCCCTGAACCTGAGAGGGTTTGATGAAGATATTCCACTTAGGACTGAGTGTTCCAAGATCTCTCACTCTCTGTGCATTGTCCAGGCTGTGGGTCTCTGTATTTGTTCTCATCTACCACAAGAAGAAGCTTCTCTGATGATGACTGAGTGAGGCACTGATCTATGGGTATAGCAGAATGTCATTAGGTATCATTTTATTTTTGCATTCCTTTAGCAAAAGAGTAGTATTTGGCTTTTCCTAGGTGCTGGGCCTGTCTATTCTTAGTGTTCTTGATCTGTGTCAGGCATGGGTTCCACTTCATAAAATGAGCCTTAATTCCAATCAGATATTGCTTAGTTACTCCCACAAGCTTTGTGCCATTATTGAACTAACACATCTTGCAGGAGGTCATTATAGTGGTATATTACACAAACTCAATCCAGAAACAGATCCAGATGGTGGTGGCTCACATCTTTAATTCCACTGTCCTACCACTAGGGAGGTGGAGACAGGAATGATATGGCTCGGTGGAGAGAAGAATATAAAGGGGAAGAGGCAGGAACTCAGTGGAGGGTGGAGCCTGAGGATCCGTAGAGACAGGATCTCACCCTTTCGGTCTGAAGATTTGGTAGAGGTCAGAGGTCTCTCTAGTGGTCGGCTGCTTTGTTTTTCTGATCTTCAACTTGAACCCCAATATCTGTCTTTGGGTTTTTATTATTCATGCTACATTTGGCACCCAACATTTCGGGTATGAATTCACAAAAAAAGCCTTTGCCTGTGGCTTCATAGCCACCAGCATAGGCCAGAGCTACACATGACTGGAGTCACTGCCCTATTGGCTAGGGTTTTTTTTTCTCTCCTGGTGGGCTCTCCCTGAACTTTCTTCTTAGGCTGCTGCCAAGCTAGGTAGCAGGGTTTTACTGTTCTATGCAGGAGCAATAAGCCTCACATTTTCATCAACATTGTCGGCAGATTTGGTAAGATTTGGTAATTCCAAATGGAAATCCTTAAAGGGAGAAATTAGTTAAGAGTGTTTTTTTCCCCACATAAAAAAAAATAGGAAAAAATCATTACAATGGAGGAATTTGGGCTTCTGTGTGATGATATGCTAGATAGATTGAAAATGGAACAATTAAATGAGAGGATATCTAATTTAGATGGGGTTTATGTAATATCAACTGTAAACATGCATGCATCCACCTTTCATGAAGCAATGTTAAACTCATGGTCATTTTGTAACAGAATTATCCCTAAAGAATGGATAGAGTTGGTTAAAACTGTTTTAGAGCCTGGTCTAATGAAGTCCTGATTCAGAGAAGAGGCTAAGACTATTGAACAGTGGAGTAAAGCTAGAGGTGTGGGACTCTCCCAGGATCAAATTCTTAGAGAAAGAGATTATGCTACTGTAGAAAGGCAATCTCTATATTATGGGTACATCCTGCCTGTATGCTGTGCAGCAGCTTTGAATGCTTGGAACAGAACTGAAGAAGTAGGAAAGAAGATTAAATCATTTACTAAAGTCATACAGGGCCCAAAAGAAACTGCCGTGGATTTCTTACAAAGATTGACATCAGCAGTAAACAGAATGATACCAAGTTCAGAAACTAGAAAAATAATAATTGAATCTCTGGCTTTTGAAAATGCTAATTCTCAATATAAAAGGATAATTGTAAACACGATCTCATGTGGTTCAGGGTGGTCTCAGCTCTGTACTCAAAGAAAACCTTCAAATACTCATGTGTTGACAAGAGGCTTCTGTCCCACCTGGTCCTGCAGTCATTCAGTTCCAAAGAAACACACAGAGGCCTACATTAATTATAAACTGGTTGGCCTATTAGCTCAGACCAACTAATTAACTAATTCTTACATCTTACATTAACCCATTGTTCTAGTCTGTGTTAGCCACGTGGCTTGGTACCTTTATCAGTGAAGCAGTCTCATCTTGCATCCTCTGCATCTGAGTGACGACTGCAGACTGAGCCTTTCCTCTTCCCAGAATTCTCCTGTTCTGGCTGCCTCGCCTATACTTCCTGCCTGGCTACTGGCCAATCAGCATTTTATTAAACCAGTACAAGTGACAACCTTTACAGGGTACAAGACCATTGTCCCACAGCACTCCCCCACATTTTTTTCAAAACAAGAACTCTGAAATCTGAATATAATCTTAGTTTAGCTTTTTTCCTGACCACTATCCATATCAACTTGTAACCAAAACTCTAAGCAAAGATAAACATCCATGATCTACCTTTTGGGAATGTTTTCTAGGCTACTTTCTGCTGATTGGGGGTGCTGATAATCTTATGGTGACCTAAAGAAAATTTAGGATTTTGGTCAAGTCCTGACTGGAATATCCTGTAAGGCTTGGTCCTGGATTTGTCAGAGGAAAGTCCAACAGAGGTCCTCCTTTTCCTTGATCAAACCTGACTTTTCTTAACCCAGAATGAATCCACAGCCTCTGTTTTCCTATGGAAGAACAGACCAGAGCCCTGACAGAGACCAGACCTTAGTTTCACTTCACTAGAATGGGATAGAGCTGAGCAAGTAGGTCTCATGAAAACCACAACTTATGGGTGACCATCAGTGAGCACCCCCACAAGCCCCTCTGCTAGCTCAGCAGATGCCACCCAGACTTCTGCAGGCTTAAGACAGCTTTCCTGGATCTCCACCGGAACTGGAATGGGACTGAACCAGCTACCTAGGACACAGAGAGAACAAGCTCCACCAGAAGCAGAAGCCAGGAGCAAACCCAGGCCCAGGACACGGGCAGATCAGGACTGAGCGTGTGTCTGGGACCTCTGAGGAAGTAAGCGGGTCCTGGGTGCACCAGAGCCAGGACCTCCAAGGCAGTAGACTGGAACCAGAAACCTTTCCAGGTTCAACTCCCACCCAGGAACTTCTGCAGGAGGGAATCCAGACCAGGATTTACAGATACAGGTCAAAGCTAGTAACCTAGGCCAAAGTTGCCCTGAGGCAAGGAACTCCACCTTAGGCAACAAATTCCTCAGGAGTGGAACTGAATGAGACTCCTAGGACAGAGAGGGCCCGAGGAAACAAGCTCCACTGGGAGCATAAGCCAGGAGCAAATCCAGCCCTGGGAGCCAACCCAGTACCCACTGGCAGATCAGGACTGAGCCAGCAACCAGATCCAGAACAGCAATCTCCACCAAAACAGGTCTAACACCAAGCCAGGGACTTCTGCAGGAGGAGATCCAGACCAAGATTTACAGAAACAGATTAAAGCTAGCAGCCTCGGCCAAAGTAGGCCTGAGATAGCAAACTCCAAGGGAGCAAACCAAAGCACAGGAGCACTGAGCTATCTCCAGGAACAGGAATAACCAACAGGGTAACTAGAACTGTGACACTGACTGTACCATGAGGAAAACCATCTGAGCTTTGGATTCACTGGCACCTAGAAGATTATTCACCAGACTCTTAGACAGCCCCAACCATACCTATTAGAGGAAAAGATGAGTAGAAAAGGCAAGATCACATGCTACACTACAAAGAGCAACACAACACCAGTAAAACCTAAACACCCTACAACAGCAAGACCTGAACAACCAAATATGGATGAACCAGAAGAAAATGATCTAAAAAATAGCCTCAAGAGAATGTCTGAAATTCTTAAAGATGAAATGAGAAATTACCTTAAAGAAATGGAGGAAAAAACAAACAAAAATTGGAAGATATCAGCAAGTCACTTAAAGAAAACCAAGGAAAAGAAATCAAACATAGAAAAGAAACTATTCAGGACTTGAAAACTGAGATAGAAAAAATAAAGAAAACATAAGCCAAAGGAATTATAGAAACAGAAATCATGAGAAAAAGATCGGGAACCACAAATGCAAGCATGAACAGCAAAATACAAGAAACGGAAGAGAGAATCTCAAGCAATGTAGACACAATAGAGGAAATAGACTCATCAGTTAAAGAAAACATTAAATGATACTATGTAGCTGCTGAAGGAGACAGACGCTGGAACCTTACCAGTTGGCCACAGCCTCATGGTATACATAGATTAATAGAAATGGGTTAATTTAAGATGTAAGCACTAGCAAGGAATATGTCTAAGCTATTGGCAAAGAAGTTTGTAATTAATATAGCTTCTGTGTGGTTTGTGCAGATGGGAAATGAACAAGCAATCTCTGTTTACACTAATACTTAACATCTGACTCTTCCAGACTGTTGCCCCTGCCTCAATTGCATTCATTTTTTAAATTTCATTCCTGAAAGACCTTTGATAAAATAGCTCACGGTTTCCTCTTCTTCTTAAGGCTCCTTCACCCTCATTATCACGGATGACATTAACATTGGTGTGGATATCTCTTCTGTGATCTTAATCTTACTGTCAACTTGACTGGATTTGGAATCACCATGGAAACACACCTCTGGGTGTATCTATGAGGGTATTTCTAGGAAGGTTTGAATAATAGAGAAGGCCCACCCTGAATATGGGTGACAGCATTCCTTTGACTGGGATGCAGGACTGAATATAAAGGAGAAAGATAACTGAGAAGCAGCATTCATTGTTATCTGCTTCCTGACTATGGATGCAGTGTGACCAGGTGTCTCAAACTCCTGAACCAGGCATGCCTTCCCTTGTGGACTATTCCTTTACACTGTGTGAATCTCTATCACTGTGATTGGTTTAATAAAGAAGCTTACTGGCCAAGAGCTGGACAGGATAAGATTAGGGGGAGAGTCAAACAGAATGCTGGGAAGAAGGGCAGAGTCAGAGGAGTAGCAAGTGGATGCAGAGAGAAGCAAAATGGACATGCCGTACTGAGAAAAGGTACCAACCATATGGCAAAACATAGATAAAAATATGGGTTAATTGAAAATGTAAGAGTTAGCTAGTAATAAGCTTGAGCTATAGGCCAATCATTTATAATTAAAAAAAGAAAACATTAAATCTAACAAAAGCTTAACTGAAAATATCCATGAAATATGGGACACCATAAAAGGCCAAATCTTAGAATAATAGGTATAGAAGAAGAAGAAGTTCAACTCAAAGGCACAGAAAATTTATTTAACAAAATCATAGAAGAAAACTTTCCCTACCTAATGAAAGACATGCCTCTGAAGATACACGAAGTTTACAGAACACCAAATAGACTGGATCCAAAAAAAGTCCTCTTGCCACATAATAATCAAAACACTAAACGTACAGAGTAAAGAAAGAATATTAAGAGCTGCAAAGGAAAAAGGACAAGTAACATATAAAGGTAGACCTATCAGAATTACACCTGACTTCTCAGTGGAGACAATGAAAGCCAGAAGGTCATGGTCAAGCATTATGCAGACATTAAGAGAACACAGATGCCAGCTCAGACTACTATACCCAGCAAAACTGTTGATCACCATAGAAGGACAAAACAAGATATTCCATGACAAATCTAGATTTCACCAATACCTAGCCACAAACCCAGTCCTACACAAAATACTAGATGGATATCTCCAACCCAAGGAAGATGACTATACCAACAAAAACACAGACAATTGATGATCTCATTACAGCAAATCCCGAAGAAAAAAAAATGCACAAATTAACATCACCAACAATGAAAACTAAATTAACAGGAGATAGCAACCAGTGGTCATTAATATCCCTTAATGTAAATGGACTCAACTCACCTATAAAAAGGCACAGGCTAACAGATTGAATACGAAAACAGAATCCATCCTTCTTCTGCATACAAGAAATGCTCAACCTCAAAGACAGACATCATCTCAGAGTAAAGGGTTGGGAAAAATATACCAATCAAATGGACCTAAGAAACAAGTGGGTGTAGCTATCCTAATATCTAGCAAAATAGACTACAAGCTAAAATCAGTCAAAAGAGACAAAGAAGGACATTTCATATTAGTCACAGGAAAAATCCATCAAGAGGAAATTTCAATACTGAACATCGATGCCCCAAATAGAAGGGCACCTTCATATGTCAAAGAAACACTTCTAAAGCTTAAATCATATATTAAATGCCACACACTAATAGTGGGAGACTTCAACACTCCACTCTCACCACTGGACAGGTCAGTCAGACAAAAAATGAATAGAGAAAGAAGAGAACTAACAGATGTTATGACTCAAATGGACTTAACAGACATCTATAGAATATACCATCCAAACAGAAACCTTCTTCTCAGTACCTCATGGAACCTTCTCAAAAATTGACCACATACTTGGTAACAAAACAAACCTCAACAAGAACAAAAAATTGGAATAACCCAATGTACTTTATGAGATCATGGTTTAAAACTAGAAGTCAACAGCAATACTAATTCCAGAAAACCCACAAACACATGAAAATTAAACAATGCTCACCTGAATCACCAATGGGTCAAGGAAGAAATAAAAGGAGAAATTAAAGACTTCCTAAAATTCGATGAAAATGACCACACAACATACCCAAATTTATGGGTCACAATGAAAGCAGTGTTAAGAGGCAAGTTCATAGCACTAAATGCCTATGTAAAGAAGCTGGAAAAATACCACACTAGTGAATTAACAGAACATTTGAAAACTTAAAACAAAAAGAAGCAAACTCACCTAAGAGAACTAGATGGCAGGAAACAATCAAACTGAGAGCTGGAATCAACAAAATAGAAACAAAGAAAACAATACAAAGAATCAATGAGACAAAGAGTTGGTTCTTCAAAAAAAAAATCAACAAAATAGACAAACCTTTATTCAAACTAACCAAAAGGCAGAGAGAATATCCAAATTAACAAAATCAGAAATGAAGATACGGTCATATTTTGAAAACCTTAACTCCACACAATTGGAAAACTTAAAGGAAATGGACCACTTTCTGGATAAATATCACTTACCAAGATTAAATCAAGACCAGATAAGCAAATTAAGCAAACATATAACTGCTGTAGAAATAGAGACAGTCATCGAAACTCTCCCAACCAAAAAAAAAAAAAAAAAAGCAAAAAAAAAAAAAAAAAGCCCAGGACCAGATTGTTTCAACTCAGAAATTTACAAGACTTTCAAAGAAGAACTAATACCAACACTCCTCAAATTATTCCACACAATAGAAACAGAGGGGACATAGCTAAACTCTTTTTATGAGGCTACAATTACCCTGATACCTAAACCACAGAAAGACAATACTAAGAAAGAGAATTACAGATCAATCTCACTCATGAACATTAATGCAAAAATACTAAATAAAATACTAACAAATAGAATCCAAGAGCACATCAGAACCATCATCCACCATGACCAAGTCGGCTTCATCCCACAGATGCAGGGATGGTTCAACATACAAAAATCTGTCAACGTAATCCACCATATAAACAATCTAAAAAATAAAAACCACATGATCATCTAATTAGATGCCAAAAAAGCATTTGACAAAATATAACATCCCTTCTTGATAAAAGTCTTGGAGAGAGCAGGGATACAATTTAATATGTTACCTAAACATAATTAAGTCAATATACAGCAATCCAACAGCCAACATCAAACTAAATGGAGAGAAACTCCCAGCAATTCCACTGAAATCAGGAACAAGACAAGGTTATCCACTCTCTCCATACCTATTCAATATAGTTCTTGAGGTCCTAGCTAGAGCAATAAGACACCAAAGGGAGATCAAGGGATACAAATTGGAAAAGAAGTCAAAATCTTACTGTTTACTGATGATATGACAGTTTACATAAGCGATCCCAAAAATTCTACCAAGGAACTTCTACAACTCATAAATACCTTCAGCAGTGTAGCGGGATACAAGATTAACTCAGAAAAATCAGTAGCCCTCCTGTACATAGATGATACAAGAGCTGGGGAAGAAATCAGAGAATCAACACCCTTCACAATAGCCAGAAATAGCATAAAATATCTTGGAGTAACTCTACCCAAACAAGTGGAAGACTTGTATGACAAGAACTTTAAATCTCTGAAGAAAGAAATTGAAGAAGACACCAGAAAGTGGAAAGATCTCCCATGCTCTTTGGTAGGCAGAATTAACATAGTAAAAATGGCAATCTTCCTAAAAGCAATCTACAATTCAATGCAATGCCCATCAAAATCCCAGAACAATTCTTCAAAGACCTTGAAAGAACAGTACTCAACTTCATTTGGAAAAGCAAAAAACCCAGGATAGCCAAAACAATCCTGTACAATAAAAGAACTTCTGGAGGCATCACAATCCCTGACTTCAAACTATACTACAGAGCTACAGTACTGAAAGCAGCCTGGTATTGGCATAAGAACAGACAGGAGGACCAATGGAACCGAATAGAAGACCCGGATATCAATCCACACATCTTCGAACACCTGATCTTTGATAAAGAAGCAAAAAATATAAAATGGAAAAAGGAAAGCATATTTAACAAGTGGTGCTGGCATAACTGGATGTCAACATGTAGAAGAATGAAAATAGATCCAGCTAGGTTCTTGGGCAGCAGAGGAGAGTGGCCTGAACTGGCCTTGCCCCACTATCACACTGATGATTATTTCGAATATCATCATAGAATCTTCATCCGGTGATGGATGGAGATAGAGACAGAAACCCACATCAGAGGAATGGACTGAGCTCCCAAGGTCCAGTTGAAGAGCAGAAGGAGGGAGAAGATGAGCAAGGAAGTCAGGACCACGAGGGGTTGGTCCACCCACTGAGACAGTGTGCCTGATCTAATGGGAGCTCACCAAATCCAGCTGGACTGAGACTGAACGAGCATGTGATCAAACCAGACTCTCTGAATGTGGCTGCCAATGGGCCAGACTGAGAAGCCATCGATAATGGCACTGGGACCTGTTTCTACTGCATGTACTGTCTTTGTGGGACCCTAGTCTATTTGGATGCACACCTCCTTAGGCCTGGATGGAGGGGAGAGGGCCTTGGACTTCCCACTGGGCAGGGTACCCTGTCCTCTCTTAAGGATGGAGGGGGAGGGAGGAGGGTGAGTGGGGGAGCGGGAGGGGAATGGGAGGAGGGGAGGAAGTGACAATTTTTGAATGGAAAAATAAAAAAAAGAAAAATGTGGTACATTTACACAATGGAATACTACACAGCAGAAAAAATAACGACAGCTTGAATTTTGCAGGAAAATGGATGGAGCTAGAAAACATTATTTTGAGTGAGGTAACCCAGACACAGAAAGACAATTATCACATATAGTCACTCATAGGTGGTTTTTAAACATTAAAGCAAAGAAACCCAGCCTACAAACCACAATCCCAGAGAACTTAGACAACAATAAGGACACTAAGAAAGACTTACATAGATGTGATCTACGTGGGAAGTAGAAAGTAGAAAAAGGCAAGATCTCCTGAGTAAATTGGGAACATGGGTACCTTGGGGGAGGGGAGCAGAGAAAAATGTAGAGCTCAATAAATATCAATAAAAAAAAAAAGACAGCTTTCCCTACCCTGCTGCTGGAAGTTCCCTAAACACTAGGACTTCCCACCAAATAGCCCCCATATTAATCTTTCTTCCACCAATCAACCCCAGGTTACTTCCTCCTTTCTGGAATTTCCCTTACTGAGGTTAAAAAGAGCTTGTGACTGTTAGGCCCAGTCCTCTCTATTGAACCTGTCATGGCTGAGTCCTAAAAGGATCTTCTTCAGGGGTTTTCAAGTGCCAACCCAACGCTGGAATTAACAAAGTGCTCTTGTTATTTTATACGTGGCTGTTGGTCTTCTTTGGGTGCTTCTCTCCTACCCTATTAACTACCTTTCCACTTTTCCATAAATCCACCAAACTTTGTACAGTTTTGGTTTTTTTCGAGACAGGGTTTGATGTAGTCCAGGGTGGGTTCTGAGCTCCCATCCTCCTGCCGCCACCTCCCCAGCGCTGGGATTTCAGGTATACACGGCGCCTATTAATATGATTTTAGGACGATTCCTTAACCACTAACTTAGGACTTTGAGAGCTTCCCCTCAAAAAGGACAGGTGGACAAAATTTGGGAAACGGGGTAGGAGGTGGGGGGGTGGGTGTCTTTGGCTCTCGCCCTAGCCAGCATCGTTGTGAGCTCGGTTAAGCCCATTCCAATGATGCAGGGACAGATGCAGGGGGCTGCTAGGGAAAGATGGAAGGAGTTTTTCTCCCTATGCAGTAGCCAACGGGACTGTGGTTTGAGGACGTAAGTACCGCAAAACCCATCCCAAATAATTCAACGCCGCCTCAGAAGACAGTAGCACGGAATGAGGCTCTCCGGAACCGCCCAGGACAACCAGAGCAGGGCTCCCGGTGTCGCGCAGAATGGGCAGGTCGCTGAGCTAGCAGACACGCGGGGATTACGCGCCTGGGAGGTGCCACGTGACTCTCCTTCGCGAGCGCCCCTCTCAGGCGGGCTGCCCTGGTCCATGCGGTGCAGGCGCACCCCCGAGGCCCCAGTCGGAGGTTACCAGGTAGAGGTACAGCACCGTTCCCACCGGCGCGAGCAGAATGGTGTTAGCGAGGATTGCGAAGACCAGCATGCTTTGGCTTGCCTATGGTCCTAGGCCGTGCGCCACAGGCCCTGGCTTGGGAGGCAGAGTGGTGGAGGAGTCGAATTGGAGCCGGGGTCGCCCCGCCCCGCCCACACTGGGAGTCACCCCTGCACTGGCTACACCAGGAGGCTAGCACAAAGCCTTCTCAGGGATAGTCATGCTACATTGCAGTGAGACAAATGACCCAAGCTGGACACTTGGATGGCTGAAGAGTTAAGCACCATTAAATGCTCCTTGTTTCTCAACAAAGCATTCTAATAAATGTCTTTGCTTTGCGACAAGGTGTCACAATGTAGCCCTGGCTAGTTTGAAACTATGTAGACGAGATTACCCTCGAACTGAAACAGATCTTCCAGCCTCTGCCTTCCTAGTGTTGGAATTAAAGGCATGCGCCACTGTGGCAGATAGCGGGTAGGTAGGACCTCTGGCTGTTAATTCTGATTTGCAGTAAATTGCCATGGATGTTTCAAGGGTTGGTTTTTAAAATAAAATTTAAAAGGACTTCCCATCAAAATGATGGTCCAGATCAACAACAGTGAAATGCACAATGTAGCGATATAGCAACAATTTTAGGCACCCACTCCCAAGGCAACTGGACCCCACCCTTTCTGGAGTCAGGGATCAAACCATGCCTGGACCTGCTAGGTATCTGAGCCCTTCTGTTATTTTCTTTTTTCTCCTAAACTAGCTCCTGGCCTGATACCTTTTGAACTGTATTCACAGAGGCAGGGCAGTGTTTTAGAGGATGAATAGCCACCAGGAGTGATGCACTTTAGCATACTTTTCTGGGTGTGTTCCAGCACCACATAATGCCAGAGACAAGTAGACATCTACCTCTTCTTTCCCTGTTTTTTTTTTTTTTTAATTTTTAAATTATTTTTTATTTTCCCCCTTGAGACAGGGTTTCTCTGTGCAGCCTTGGAGCCGGTCCTGGATCTCACTGTGTATTCCAGGCTGGCTTCAAACTCAGAGATTCATCTGTCTCTGCCTCCCGAGTGTTGGGATTAAAGGTGTGCGTCACCACCGCCTGGCAAGAAACATTTTTCTTCTTAAAAAAAAAAAAGTGTATTTTATCATTTTATGTGTATGAGTGCATGTGCATGAAGAGGGTATTGGACCCCCTGGAATTGGAGTTACTGATGGTTGTGAGTCACTATGTGAGTATAGGGAACTGAATTTGAATCCTCTGTAAGAGCAAGTGTTCTTAACTGCTGAGCTCCAGCTCCTTTTTAAAAATTAGTAAGATGGGGCATTGTTATAGCAACAGCATCACTTGGGTGTTTTTTGCAATCTTTTTGAGAAATAATCCCCAAAGCACAAAATTATGACTTTGTTAACTGATGTGATATTTTAAGTTTTATTATAATTTGAAAACATTAATCTGATGCTGGATATGGTTTTATGGATTTAACAAAAGACAGTTTTGACTAATAGTGTCACTAGCCTGGCTTTGATTGTGTACTGATTTAGGAATCTTGAGGAATTCTTGCAGAAAGTTTCTAGCTCTAGTGAGGAACGTTCACTAAAATGTAGTATTGTGACCAGCTCATGGTACTGAAGTTATTGTTCATTTCTGTTGTGGTTCTGGATACAGAGACAAACTCCCAGCAAGAAGCTGGGGCATCTGTTTTTCACACTACCTTAGCAAAAAAGGAAGGTTGAGGCAAGTGCTTAGACTGATGCATCAAGGCTGGGCATGTAAGCTCAATAGCAGAATATCTGTCTATCAGGTTTAAAGGTCAGGATTTAACAGTTAAGTGGATACAAATTAAAAAGATGCTGCATAATAAAAATGAAAGTTAAATTTCATAATCAAAATATTATGGTTAAGAAAACATGAAAACTCAAGGTGATTGCTTGAGAAAACTTTATAAATAAAGCCTGACGAAATAACACAAATACTTTTGTGTAGATCACAGGGGATTCTCATATAAGAAACAAATAGTTCTTGGTTTTCTGTTTACTAACTACTGCATTCAATTCCTTTCTACTCAAAGAATTGAGTAGACACAGCACATTCTAGTTAAACTCCATAAACTGAGAACAAGTCAAATGACGAAAGTAATGACTGCAATGGTCTGTCCTGTCTTTTTAAGAGACAAGCCCTGCCCACTCTCTCCCCATCCATTATCGAGGCAAGGGAGCTTCCTTCTGCTTCCAGTCTGTGAGCTCTCTCTCTCTCTGTAGCTTCTCCTCTCTTCTCCCCCTTTCTCTTTCTCTCTTTCTGCCCCTCTCTCCTTGTCCTCCTCCCTCCCTCTCCCCTTTTTCCTTCCCTTCAATAACCCACTAAATGAACATCCAATCTCACCCTGCATGGTGTGCCTATCTATCTCTGTCTCTCACCCGACGTGGCTCCTCTTGGGACTGCCAACCATCTGCCTGGGACATGCTGCCTCTTGTGGTCCTGGCCAGCTGTCCACTGACCCTCGGGGAATGGTGCTGTTTTATTTTTACCATTACAATGTCATTTTTTATTAGATTCAAACCCATTGTCATATACAAAGCTAGTTTATTATGTACAAAATAAATGTACATCCTTAAAAAATATTAGAATGAAAATTTCCAAGGGATTAACCAAGTGCAAAATTTTCAACTATTTTTGATCATACTATACAGAAACAAATCAAACATTAACTCATATACATTCAATGAAGTTCTTAAAAATATTTATATGACAAAACAAAATACATCTTGTATATTTAAATTCAGATGGATGAAAGCAGAATGAATTGCATCAGTGATTTGGTTATCAGAATGCTAATTAAAGTTATTTACATCCTTAAAAAGTCTAAAACTCACTCAACTTTGAACCACTCTTTTTGCATATAAGTACCCAGTGAGTGACAGTTTGCAAGTCAATAATTCAACATAAAAAGAGGCTTATTACTATTCCTTTTGTCCATTTAATCAATTCCAGTGAACAAATGAAAAGGGACATTTTAAGTTAAATAAACGACTCCTTAAATAGTAACTAGCAGCACAATTTCTAAGGTGGTGGTAGTGGGGAAACTTCATTCTATAGTCAGGATAGCCCACAAACTTGAAGCAATCCTCCTGTTGTAGCCTATGTCAGGATTAGAGGTGCACTACCATACTCAGGTAAGAAGTATAAAAACTTTTGTTTTTAAACAAGTCATTTTGGATGTTCAGCTAACCCTTCTGAACAAGTTAGTATCTATTCATGTATTCAAAAGACTGTCACCCTGTTAAAACAGAAATGCTTCTAATTAATGTGTCTCCGAAAAACTGCCAAATTAATCAAATGTTTGTTAATTTTGTCTTAATTTAACAATGAATTTGATAGAAAATGGCTATCTAGAGATCTGATTACTTTTTGCTATTTTTTTGTCTCCAACTGTACAAAAGCAATCTGATAGAGAAAGGAAAGTTTATCCTGTAAAAGAATTTAGCAGAAAGTCACATGGCTTCCTTAAAAAGTTTTCTTATGTAAATTTGACTATAAGTAACTGCAACTACATATAAAACGCTTTTGGTGGTATCTATGAAGCACAGTCTTTGAGAAGTAAAAGGCAGAATAGGAAAAAGAAATGTTCAAAATGTAAAAGGCCTTTAGCAATAAGAGTCGTTATAAGCTGCTAGTGGCAGTGCATGCTTTTAGTTACAGTTCTTGGGGGGCAGAGGCAGGTGGATTTCTGTGAGTTTAAGGCCAGGCTGGTCTACAAAGTGAGTTCCAGGACAGCCAGAGCTACACAGATAAACCCTGTCTTGAAAAAAATAAGAGCTACTGTAACATACCCTAGTCTTGGAATGAGTGTAAAACTATATGCAAGTCATTAGGGATTACCTAACAAAACATTTAAACTTCCAAAAACTTTTTTCTTTAATTTCAATATAATACAAATTTATTTTCAATTAAATTTAACTACTGTTATCTCCCTGACAGAATTACTTCTGTTGAGCAAAATAATTATGTATATTCTTGAAAAATCTCAGTACTTGAGAGGCAGAGACAGATGGATCTCTGAATCTGCAACCAACCTCGTTGACAAAGATACATCCAGGCCAGCCAAGACTACACAGTAAGAATCTCTCCCCAAAACAAAAAACAAACAAACAAAAAAAGGAAAAAAGAAAAAAAGGAACATTAAAGTGTAATTCTTAACTTGACTACACTATAAGAAAGCATGTAATTTTAATATGTCAACAGACTATATTACTTAAATAATCTTAAATGGAATAGAGTTACAGAGAATGCCTCTGCCTCCCGAGTGCTGGGATTAAAGGTGTGCGCCACCACTGCTCTGTAAGACTTCTTTTAAAAACAGTTCATACTTTAATCAGTAAAACTCATCTAAATCCTAACTGTCCTTAGTCTCACGTTACATTGCTAATTTGCAATAGCACTATAAAGCAGTGAAATACTTCGTAACTATTGTAATTATGAATAAGCATAAATTACTAAAAAAATCATTATAAAAGGAAATACACAGCAGCACTTACTTCTTTAACAGTCACCTTTGTAACATTAATTAAAATTATTTACTTTCTTTTGAAATGAAGGCTTACTACATTGTCCAGGCTGACCTTGAACTTCCCGCTCAGGTGATCCTTCCATCTTATTCTCCCAAGTAATTGGAACCATGTGCATGTACCACTTTGCCTAATTTTTCAAATGATGAAATTTGGCTATTCTTATGTTAATTTATGCAAGATATGTATTTTCAAGGTTAACAAGAAAACTGTATCATAGACAAAAGAATATTGAATCAGTGACTTTCAACTTGCCCCGTGCATTAGGGAAAGATATATGCCTCTGAATTTGTGCTTTTTGACACTAAAAGAATTATCTTCATGCATTCAAATCTTGCAATGTGTTTAAAAACCACTTCTGTGTGGTGTTAGTAAAGATACTAGTCTAAAAAAGTGTCTAATGAATAACTATTGCCAAAAGAACTTAAGTTGATAATGTGGCTAATTTTATATAAGATTTTTATAATAAATAAAACCACATAATTTTCATATTCTATACTTCATGGTAACCAAAAAGCAGAGATATAAATCCTATGTTCTACGATGGTCACATGATTTTCAAGAAATAAAAATGTATCTGCAATTTAGGCACATATTCATTTATATGCATTGTATGTACATACATCTAATTTTTGAGAGTTGGGACTGCGATTGAACCCGTGAAAGTCCCAAGTATTACTGAGGCATAGCACAGCCTACTGATGAATCCTACAGGTAGGTCTGATCTACACCCTCAAACTAGGAACCACTCTGTGAGCTGAGGTGCTGAGTTCAGTGGTAGAACTCTATGTGTGAGGATCTATACTGTCTCAGTGTTGGAGTAAAGAACCCCACGCCAAAACTAGGACTTCATATGAAAGTATTCCATCACTAAGATATATCCCTAGCCTAAATCTCCCAAATGTTAATGCTCTATTAGTTCTAACTTTTAAAACCTATGAAAAATTAAAAAAAATATTCCATACAGAGGCATACCTGCAAACATCATCAAAAGTATTTAGGAGGATTTACTCAATGCTTTCATAGTGGGAGAACTCTACTCATTATAACTTCAATGTTTTAAGATATCTGATTCTGTTTTTCTTTTAGCACTGATTACTAATGCTTTTTATTCTTGCCTAACATGCATGAGGCCCTGAGTTCACTCCCCAATACTGGAAAAAAAATTTACACTTTTTGTGGAAATATTGGTGTGGAAAATATTGAGGTAGGAAATAATATTAGAAAACAGACAGTGTTATTGGAGGTAAATGTTAATTTTGATTTTCAAATATGAAAGGTCTAAACAGAGCTCATGATAAAATTAATGAAACTTTTAAATAATGAAAAGGAAATATATTGGTTCTGTCCATATGAAACAAAGACACTGGCTGGTGTTGGGAATAATCAGTGGCACAGAAAATTCTATATTTAAATTATGTAAGTAATAAGTAATATTAAAGCCTGATAACATTGTATTGTTGCCTAATGTCATCAGGAAAAGCACTTCAAGGAAAATTTTCAGAACAATGTTTATATGGGATCATCTAAAACAAACAAAATGCTAAGTACATGATACACAAATTAGGAAAAAGTACTAAGAATGAGTATTCGCTGCCAGTGGTGAAGATGTGTGAGTGCCCACTTAGTGGGAAAAGAATAGTTTCTGTTAGAGACACAACACTTACATCAGGGTTTGGGTCTAGATGAAAAATGAAAACAGCAGATTTAGCAAGTAAAAATAATATTTCATTTTGTACATATCACTCAAAAAGTGTAAAGATAGGGTTAAGAAAATAGGCTGAGCAATGTGAGAATTGAGAACACCTTCAGACACACATCCCAGATATAGGGTATTATACATTTAATACCTTGTTCATATTCAATACAGTAAAAGCTTCATGTTTTTATTGGAAAGGAGGCAAAGATGATGCTATTTACTTTATAAACATATTTTAAAAGAATTAACATCTCAGAATTCAATTAAAGCTTTCCTTAGATATCTTTAGTAAAAATAATGTGATACTTATAGGTAAATGCCATGCCTCTATCAACACTAAGCAAAAACTGGCACTCAGTTTCACTTTCTTAGGATATTTGAAAAGAAATACAAAGCTAAGATTAAGAGTCAATTTCAAGTCTAAATTCTAATTTTGTGGGCATACTTATTCCTTTAGTAGTATGCAGTATTTTATTATCAGTGCTGTGAAGAAGAGTGCCATATGTATCACAAGGAAAAAGAGAAACTGGACTTACGACTACGAACACATTCTTCTCCCACAGAAGGATGTACTGTGACTTACGGGAACTTAATAGAAACTTCCTTCACAGGCAACACTGGCTAGAAAGTTAATGCTGATCTTTATTTTTGCAGTTGCTTAACTTTCATGTTCTGATTTGTTCTTTTTCTTCAATTTTACAATAACAGAATACTGAGTAGGGGGGAGTTATATATTACAGTGTTTTATTCTCTAAGTACATATAGCAAATTGTATAAATGTGCACACACATTAACACACTGCCATCACCAACGAAACAACTTCTGACCTCACTTTCCAAATGAAAGAACATTATCTTAGTATAAATCTCGTTACCAGGATGCTGAGATTTTAATATTCATCATTATCACTATCAAGAAACAAAAGCAGGCCGGGCGGTGGTGGCACACGCCTTTAATCCCAGCACTCAGTAGGCAGAGGTAGGTGGATCTCTGTGAGTTCGAGGCCAGCCTGGTCTACAAGAGCTAGTTCCACCAGGACAGGCCCTAAAGCTACAGAAAAACCCTGTCTCGAAAAGCCAAAAAAAAAAAAAAAAGAAAAGAAACAAAAGCACATGAAAAGTCCTGAAAAGATGAACTGACACCAACAGCAGCTGAGATTTTATACTCATTAACTAAAATATCCAGCTATCAATCCATTCTACTAATTTCTTCCACTATACATTATGAAAGTTTCCATGGATAACAGCTACACTCCACTGTAAAAGTGCATCTTCCTAGTGATATTATCTAGTGACTTTTAATTTCATGGCTCTACTGTTTACATGAGGAATATATTACTCAGGTAACAGCTCCACTAGATTTGCTTATTTTAATTAATACAAAAGTTCATTCTTGGCTGGGTGGTGGTAGTCATACCTTTAATCAAGAGGCAGAATCAGGCAGATCTCTGAGTTTGAATACAGCCTGGTCTACAGAGTGAGTTTTAGGGCTATACAGAGAAACCCTGTCTTGAAATACAAACAAACAAAAACAACAACAAAACAAAAAGTTCATTCTTCAAGAACAGTGCTAGTATTTTCTAAACCTCAAAATAATTAAAAGGAATAATTCTCCTTTTAACATCTAACATTGGTACAGGCCAGACCTATATAAAACTGAACAAAGCTTCTTGTTTATGTCATAAAAGAAATAGTGCTTGTGCCACTAAAGAATAGCACAGTCAAACACCATCTACTTAGGATTTTTCCTCTCAGATTATCAAAATTTCTGTAATTCTTAAATAAAATAATTTCTAAATTCAGTATTAAATGATTTCAAAAACAAGGAATGCACAGATAAATTGCCAAAAGAAACCCTTACCAAGTCTTGCTCTGCAGTCAGTTAGTACCTGTCTTTTTTTTCTCTGTCTCTTTCACCCATGCTAGGGAGTAAACCCAGGATCTTGAACAAATATTCTACCATGGACTGATAACCAATCATTGCCTGGCAGTGGTGGCACATGCCTTTAATCCCAGTGTTTGGGAGGCAGCAGAGGCAGGTGGATCTTTTTGAGTTTAAGGCCAATCTGATCTACAGAGTGAGTTCCAGGACAGTCAAAAGTAAACAGAGAAACCCTGTCTTGAAGAAAACAAAACAAAACAAAAACCCAAAAAATAAAATATATAAATAAAAAATAAAACCAACAATAAGAAAAAATCACCCAATCGTGTTGGTTCTGACATGAACTCCCTTACATTTTATGAACAGATGGTCCTGATGGCACCATGCTGTAGCCTCAAGTCTTTCAAAAGGGAAATCATCACATTTACACAAATTCTACTCTTCTACCAGTTGATATCAGTGTCATTTGAAGCTATTTTTTCCTTAATCAGACAATTTTAACTGATTAAATGGTGATTTTACAGTATTTTACTAATCCTGACCAACAACAAATCAAAATATTGGAAAAATTTCCTAAATATAGTCTTTTACACCTAAATTTTTAAAAACTTATTTATGGGATTATAAAGAAAAGACCATAGGATACTGTGGTCAACAGGAGAGGGAAAATGAAAAATCAAAATTTCTTCAGGATTCAACTGAAAAAGACAATCAGGAATAAGGAAATGTATGGTCAGCAGAATAAAGGAGAATATAATTTTGAAAGGCTACCATTGTAAAATCATCTATTGTTGCCCATAGATCATTTTAAGAAAATCATGCAATAATTCTTTCCTGAAAATAGACTCAACATATAAATTTTCATAAAACTTCAGAGATTCATTAATCTTCCCAAAGTCTGTGGAATCTCAGATTGCTAATACTGATAGTTGTAAAACTTCTCTGACCTACTAACTCAAAAGTCAATTTTACTAAAAACAAATAACAATTACTTTGAATTCCAAATTAAATCAATCAGCTTTTTTACTTAAAAAATTAAACATAATATAATATTTAACAAACTGTAACAAAATAGCTATCATCCAAACAGTTGTATATAACATGCAATAAAAGATATTACTCTAGCTAAATGGCTACTCTGAATTATGCAGTGTTACTCCATCTTTCACAACCTCTTAGAACATCACTGACAACTCAAGATCATCAGGATAGAAAGGATTAGCTACAAAGAGAGTACAGTTTTTGCTTAACAAAGACAAATTCACAAAATTTTGAATTTTATACATGTAAATTGTGCTGCAAATGTTACTCAAAGGACCAGCTGACCAAAGCCACAGTTAGCATTTTTTGTTTAAATATACTATTAATGAAGTACATTTGTAAAAATTCTCTCTAGTTTTTCTTTTTCCTATTCAACTTTTGTTACTTAAGGATAATAATGCAATTTAATAAATTTTTATTACTAATATATTAAAGGTAGGGGTAGGGAAATAAACCAATGTTTATTTCAGTATTTGTATTTAATCCAATTGTGCAGACCTGCGATTTTTGAAAACTCAATTGTACAACAAATGTCTAAAAGGTTATGCTTTTAATGTAATGGTCAGTAAAAAGAAAAATGATTATCTAAAGAATACATGAAAAGCCACATCTCTCAACTCTCCATTATCTATGCTACTTTATCAGAAATGTCTTAAATTTTGCTACTTAGATTAAGGGAATTCAATCTAAGTATATAATATTAGAAGTTTGTTTTTTAAAAATTGGATTTAATGATTTAGGAATGGATTACCAAATTAAATCAAATATATTTTCTCAATTTAACTTTAGTACTGGTTAACAAAACTAGACTCATTGTTGATGAAACTTTTAAAATTGATTTAACAGAACCTACAACTTTATTTTTATTCTTTATTTATTTACTGAATTTTTGTGGCAAGGTCTTGCTATGTAGCCCAGGCTGACCTAGAACTTAAGATCCACCTGCCTCAGCCTCTTAAATGTTAGCATTACAAGGATGTGCCATAAAGTACAACTCAACATCTTCACAAATATCTAACCGTGGTAATCTTTAAATGATTTTTAAGATAAAATCCTTAGAGACTTCCAGAGAGTAGAGAGATGCAGCGAAAGTGACAAAGCAATAACTGAAGTCTGGTTTTCCATCACAGAAGGTTGGAATAACAATCACTTGAAATCTTGAGTATTATATTCAGTTTCTCCAGCTGAAATCTGGCTGAGTCGCTTGCTAGATCCCCACAATTTTCGAGAAAGCTGACCCGAACGCATCTGTTTAAGGTAATCCAGAGAAATGAATAGATATTAAGAAAAAACAAAGATACATAAAATCAATATATATGACATTGAATTTGTAAAGTGCAGAACAGGTTTTGTTAGCAAAATTGCTAACATTTTAAAAGATTCTTGATTAATAACTGCAGCACAAGAGAATGAATTCAAGACCTCCTCTTGTTAGGCAAATACTCTATCTAAAGCATGGAGCTATATCCCTTTTTTAGACAAAGTCTCACTAGTTGCTTGGTCTGACCCTGAACTCACCCAGTAGGCAGGCAGATCTTTACTTATGATTCTTCTACCTTAGCCTCCCAAGTAGCAAGAATTACAGGTGTATATTCAGAGTAACGACTGAGCAGAATTCTATGTAATCATCACACTAGCAGGGGAAAGATGGGTGCAATTCAGGAAACTATCAAGAACCTCAATGTTGAATGGAAGCGTGTTTAAAATGTTTTAACTCTCTTTTAAAATATTTATTTATTTTATGCAGAGGAGTGTTTGGCCTACCTGTGCCTGGTGCCTGTGAAGGTAGAAGGGCATGAGTTTCCTTAGCCCTGGAGTGACAGAGGATTGTGAGTGCTGGGAACTGAGCCCCAGCTGCAGAGCAATGGAAGCTCTGGCCCGCTGTGACATCTCTCTAGCCTTTTTCTGTGGTTGTTTTGACAGCAGGTCTTGGTACCTGGCTTGCCTAGAACTTACTATGTATACCAGGCTGGCCCCCAAATTGTGATGATTCTCCTGCCTCTGTCTCCCAAGCACTGGGATTATAGGTATGTACTACCACCCAACTTAATTTCTTCTCTTCAAGAAATACCTGTAGATGCAGTATTACATTTCTCAGGAAAAGCTAAGAGTGTCTCAAAAAATTGCAATGATTAATTTAATTCTATATAATAAGTTTTCTGGGAGAATCATTAAGTTTTCTGAGGAACAAATGTCAGATCCATGAAAAGACTATTAGGCAAGTAAATTTTTGTTACAGTAAACTCACTGAGAATAAGGATATGGATATAAGATATTTGTAGTTCCAAATTAAAAAACAATGCCTTTATATAATAAGTCATGATTGATATTTATTAAATCAAATTAGTTTTACTGTTGGAACCTACATTTTATTTTTTATAAGAACTTTTATGCCTCCAATCTGCATAGTCCTCTTGAGTCTTGATTTGGAGTAAAATATTTTTCTCATTCACATGGTGATACAAAGACCAATCCATGAGCATGCTTTCAATTTTATCATAGGATAAACACTACCAATTAACAACTTTATACTCTGGTTCTTTCTGAAACATCAAATTTATGTTTCAGTTTATTCATAATGGAGACTTCTGAATCAGCTAGAATGAAGGACCGAAGGAACCCACAATAGTAAGGGAGAATCCATGATGCTGAGTTTTACCTCGGCTGGTTTGCCAACACCTACTACAATCAACTTGCCATCTTCTAAGCCTACAAGAATGTGGCTGTATTCTTTGGTTACGGAAACACAGTAGATAGGTAATCGCATGGCTAATGGAGTGATGCTGAGATTCAAACTAGAAGAGATAAAAACCAGATATAGTTACATGCATAGAGGATGGATGCACAGAAGGTTATACATGGAAGGTAACTTCATCATCTAGCTCTGCATGTCAAATTTACAGACGTTGGATTTATAGGCGTACATACCACATCCCCAATTGTAGTTCATTTTCTCATAATTTCCCTAAGTTCATCTCCATTTCAAATCCTATTGATTCTTCAACAACATTCATCTGATTATTCAGATCCTAGCAATTCTTAAACTCTTCTGCCAAAACAACTTCCCTTTTTGTTGTTGTCTGAGATAGTGTCTTGCTATGCAGGTTAGGCTGACTTTGAACTCACAGTCCTCCTGAATGTGCTACCTTGACTGGCAACTTCTAAAGAGTTGTAAACCCTTCAAAGTCAATTATTATAAACACCACAATACCAAGAATATAAGTTCTTTCATTAAATGCTTTTATCTTGTCGATCTGTAAGTAAAAGGTGAATAAAAAGTCCCAAAGAAAGTGCATGTGTGTGATCTTTGAGGTTAATAAAACAGGTCTTTTTTTTTGTTTTGTCTGATATTCCATTACAATAAATGCCTTTGGTTATTTAAAGGTCAGAAAGCAGAGAACCCAATGACTTAGGTATATTTATGTATACGTGTGTGTGCGTATAATTAAAACTAAAAAAGTCCACTGGTTTTTCTAATTTGCAAGTCTTCTTGTTAGAAGACTCTTAAAATCAGGAGAGAGAGAGAGAGAGAGAGAGAAAGAGAGAGAGAGAGAAGCAAAGATATCATTGGAAAAGGGAATGAGTCCAAAATGCTGATATTATAAGTATATTCCAGCATTCTCAGAACACTTGATGCTTCTTTTGTGTGTGGGACTTGCAAATGTGTGCAAGGCTGGTACACATGTGAAGCTCCGAGGACCTCAGGTGTCTGTTCCCACCTTCCATCTTTTATGAGACAAGGTCACTGTGGTAATTTCAATGTAATTGACCCCCCATAATCTCATAGGGAGCGGCACTATTAGGAGGTGTGGCTTTGTTGAAGTGGGTATGACCTTATTGGAGGAGTGTGTGTCACTGTGGGGGTGGGCTTTGAGGTTTCCTATGCTCAGGAATCACCCAGTGTCTCAGTTGAATCCCTGTTGCCTACAAGATGTAGGACTCTCAGCTACTTCTCCAGCACATCTGCCTGCACACCACCATGCTCCCCACCATGATGATAATAGACTGACCTCTGAACTGTAAGTTGCCACCTCAATTACATATTTTCCTTTATAAGAGTTGCCGTGGTCATGATGTCTTTTCACAGAAATAGAAACTCTTAACTAGACAGTCACCTTTGTTGTCTGTCCATTATCTGTCAAACTAGCTAGCCCACAAGCTTCCAGAGATTTCTCCTTAGGAACATGCCGATTACAGACGTTCACACTATGACCGAGGTGTGTGTGTGCCTGCGCACGCGTGTGCTGGGAATTCAAACCCACAACCTCATATTATGGAGCAAGCACATTCACCTACCAAGTTACCTTCCCAGCCCCCATTGCTACCTATTCTTCAGACAGTTTGAACATTTTAATTTAATTCACTTACCTGTGAAGTTCTCTTATAGACAGGAGCCCTTGTACGCTGCCAGTGATAACGTGCTCCCCAATTATGCACATGTCTGATATTTGCTCATTCAGGACTTGAGACCCCAGATACTTTCCATTTACAGAAAACACATGTAACATGTTCTTATCCTATAAAGAAACAGAAAAGTTTAAGGATCTTGCATAAAAGTTGAGTTTTCATATTGTCAATTAAAATATAACAAATCAGTAAGATTTCTGGAATAAAAGCATAGCTGTATTCAAAGAAAAAGTATACAGAAAATTATCAGATTGACTTTAAATCATTATTGCTATGGAAACAACTACGAGTTAAATGAAAGAGTTAAAATATTCCAGTTCAAAAATATTTCACATTCCTAAAAAAGATGTTCCTTATATTTAAAACCTTTAGTATTAGAAGGAAATGGATATATAGAGATCCAGTTTATTTTTACACTGTCTTACCTACAGAAGAAATGTTGGCTATCACTGCTACTTGAATTTCATGATATACCTCATATTACCACTGGCAGTGGTGGCACACATTTTTAATCCCAGCACTCAGGAGGCAGAGGCAGGTGGATCTCTTAGTTTGAGGCTAGCCTGGTCTACAAAGTGAATTCCAGGACAGCCAGTGCTATACAAATAAACCCTGTCTTTTTTTTTTTTTTCAAATATGTGAGGTTAGGTAGTTAACCCAGGGTTCCAATGCTTGCAAGGCTACCAACCAAGTTACATCCTTAGCTAAAAGATATTACATTTGAGGGGTCTGGAGACACGGCTCAGAGGTTAACAGCACTGACTGCTCTTCCAGAGGTCTTGAGTTCAATTTCTAACAACCACATGGTGGCTCACAACTATCTATAAGGAGATCTGATGCCCTCTTCTGGCATGTAGACATACATGAAGGCAGAAAACTGACCACATAATAAGTAAATCTTAAAAAAAAAGGAATTACATTAGAAACCATGTGTAATATTAGGCCAAAAGAAATATCTGAAATAAAATATAAATATCAGGACAATAATGTGGCAGAAGTCTATCTAACAATGAGAAAGAACAACTGAACCATAGAAAAGCTGCCTCTGCAGTGAGGGGAGAAAACATTAGCAGTCTACACCTGCTGCACAGAAGCAAATACCTTGAGAGCGGGCTTCTCCTCCAAGCTGGAATAGATGACAATGTGTCCTTCCCAAGAGACAGCCAAACTGGGGATGGTCAGGAACAGGGAACTCTCACAAGGTGGCCGTAAAGTCCTCATGTATTGACCTTTCTGAATGGTATGTATAATCACAGTACCATCCTACACACATAAGATTCCAGAGAATGAAAAACACAAAACAACAAAAAGGAGAAGGCAAAGTGGCTGAATAAAGAAATGTGGGAAAGACTGAGGAAATAATTATCCCAGAGATGAGTTATATGCTTTAGTTAAAAACCTAATCTTAGAATTTTAAGTAGCATTTCATCTTATAGAGTGTCATCTTCCAGAACTAGTAAGGCCAATAAGATCCCCAAATACAACATAGCCTCTTTTAAATTTATTCTCTCTGTATTACTCTACATTAACAATGCTCAAAATAAATATCAAAAATATTCTATTTCCATAAAAACTTTCCAAATATAAACATTATTACCCAATTTATAGAAAAAGTATTATTTCTTAAAGATGAAATCTTACCCTTGACCCTGATACTGCCATGTCAAGTTCAGTGCTGATGCCCACACTCAATACCTCATCAGTGTGTCCATAAAGAATCTGAAAAGGTTTAGATGCTAAGCCCACAGAAGTGCCTCCCTAAAATTAAAAAAGAAAAGCAAACGTGAAATGGTGTCTTGCTGTTTTTTCCCTCCACTCACAAGCCTCTTATTTTTGTTTTTTGTAACAAAGTTTATATTATATTCAAACATTCTCTTAACAAAGTAATAAGACAGGTAGTTAGAACCACTGAGTTCACTCACACTAATACTCAGTCCAAAACTTAAACAGAATAGTATTAATGCTGACTTATTATATTAGGTTTTCCAAGTTATTTGTTCTTTTACTCTACAAATTAATTCTTCCTTAATTTAAACTAACATTATATAAATGAATACTTCTTAGAGCTGTAGTTCTCAATCTGTGGGTTGCAACTCCTCTGGGGGTTGCATATCAGATATTGACATTACAATTCATAACTGTAGCAAAGTTAGTTATGAAGTAGTAATAATTTTAACAGTTGGGGTGATCACAACAAGAGGAACTGTATTAAAGGGTTTTAGAATTAGGTAGGTTGAGAACCACTGTCCTGGAGTCTGTACTCTAGGGACATCAGTTATATTGACTCTGACTGCCGTGAGTTCATATGCATGTGTCATATGCATGGATGCCTGTGGAGGTTAAGAGACGGCATTAGATCCCCTAGGGCTAGAGTCTCAGGCAGTTGTGAGCAGTCTGATATGCGTGCTGGGAATCAAAACTGGGTCCTCTGGAAAAGCAGCAGCGTTAATCACTGAGCCATATCTCTAGCTCCTGTCTTTAATTTCTATGGCGATCATTCTTTTTCTTAATTGTCTATGTATGCATGCACAGTACCCTGCTTGTTGTTCTTGGCCTTACTCCCTTGAGACACGGGAATCAATGAATCTGGAGCCGTTTTTCACATAACCTAGCTGGCAAAGTACCAACGATCCTCTGGCTAGAAATCTAATTGTGCACCATCACCAATGATGCTTTAAACACTTATTAGGATTTCATGCATGCTATGCAGATGATCTACCACTGAGACATGTCCCCAGTATTTTAAAAAATAATTTTTGAAACCTGAGTGTCGTGACTTTATCACTTTGTAGCCAGGCAAGCCTTAACTTTGTGATGCATCTGCCTTAGCTTCCACACAGGCTGAAACTGCTGAAGAAAATTTCTCTAGAATGCCTTTGTCATTAAACCTGCCTTGTTTACATTTACTTTATATTCGAAGAAATGTCAGCTGTGTGTCATATTGTTTTATTCTTATTTATTCTAGATAAGTCTGTCTAGACCCTCTGTTTTTATATTACACATAAATACCCCTGTAAACTCTACTCTTTGGGATACATGTAATTTCCCCTATATATTTCACCTTTATATTTACAAATTAGATCATTCTTGCATCAAGTAATTAAAGTAACAGAAAACTTTACAATTCAAGTGAAAGAATAAACACTTATTAAATTCATCCAATAAAGGTTCCATATCCAAATATTAAACATCATAATGACAAAACAAAAATTGATCTTTTACTTAAGAACACAGAAAAAAGTGAGGCCTTATTTAAAAAAAAAGAGAAAAAAATTATTGTATTAGCAAGTAAAATACAACAGCAAAATGTGGTAGCAATGAAAATGAATAATGTTAATTTGCTGTATGATTCAAAGCAGTTCAAATCTAAGAAATTTCTTAATTTACTACATTTAGAAAAAAGAAAAAACTAAAAGTAATTATAGAGGACACTACTGTTAATACTCAGAAAATGAGATCTGATAACGGCACGGCACAAATGTTAAACAGTCTCATTTTAGCAATTGCACTATGGTGGTAAGAATGACTTTTTATCAAGATGGACCTGTAGGTAAAGGTACTTGCTAGCAAGTATGATATCCTAAGTTTGGTCCCCAGAACCATCTATGGTGAAAGAAGAAAACTGACCCACAAAAGTTGCATTCTGATCTTCACATATGCACCATGGCATGTGTGCATTACCCCCCCCATGTAAATAAATAAGCATAATAAAAATTTAAAAAGAAAATCTTTGTTCTTGGAAGACATATATAGATGTGCTCAATGGAATAGGAAGTACTGCCAACATTTAAATCAGTGAGAAAAATAAACATGCTGAAGGGGAAAGATATTGAGAATGTTAAGACAAAGGTACAAATGCATTATTTTTGCAACGTTTCTATAAGTTTGAAATTTCATTAAAATTAAAAAGTTACGAAGATAGAAGAAAAATAACTAAATATAAAACACAATACTGATAAAAACTGACAGCAAACACTATCAAGCAGCAAAATTGTAGTGTCATTTTCATTCAAAATCAGACATAAGTCAGGATGCTCACTATCACTGCAATGTAATAGTATAAGAAAATAAAGCAATGTGTTGGAAAATTGGGGGAGTCACCATTATTTCTAGATCACATGATGGCATAGACACTTTAGGGTCAGAAAATCCAAGAAATGTCATAATTATGAATTTAAAAATGTGGTAAAGTTAGTGAAAATAAGATAAACATATATCGCTGATGGTGGGGATGGTGCACGCCTTTAATCCCAGTACTTAGGAGGGAGAGGCAGGTGGATCTCTGTGAGTTAAAGGCCAGTCTGGTCTACAGAATGAGTTCCCAGACAGCCAGAGAAACCCTGTCTCAAAAAACAAAAAAAGGATAAACATACAGCAATCGATCATGTCACTGCACAACTTTCCTTCATAGTAATAAAAATAAGTAAGAAATGAACATTCTTCTAAAAGTATCAAAATAGTAGTAAAATTGTGCCATTCAGAAGTAAATATAGCATCGTATAGAATACAAATGGAAATAAAGTGATTATCCAAAGACATTAAAAGGGTATGAGACAAATAATGAAAAGGTATTTTGTATTTTTGTATAAAAATAATTATAATAATGTCAATACACGGAATTAAATAAATTTCTTTATGTTTTTCTTTACTTTTTTTGAGACAAGATTTTCTTTGTGTCATATTTTAGAGTATTGTTATGTAAATCAGACTAGCTTTGGGGTCACCATAAAGTCCAGGCCTTATCATGGTTATTGGAGGAGAATCTACAATCCCTAACTTAGTAAACCAGCAGAATCCCTAACAACAATCTATAAACATTTGTCCTCATACTCACAGGTAAGTCTTCACCCCTCATCAGGGAAGGAGACTGTGACAGAAAAACCACAAACATCTATAAAACAACTCTCGCACCTAAGGCTCAGTGATCATTGCAAAGGATGAGGCAGAAAGAGTGCAAATGCAGCAGAATCAGACAGTTTGCTGTGGGATTGTGTCTCCTAGTAGCACCCATTAAGTTTTGTCAGTACAACTGCACAAAAGTAAGCTGAACAAAGGATGACAACAATGAACACGCCAAATTGGATGGAGAAAACACGGATTCTCAACCCTACACAAAGAACAATAGGCAACTGAGTAAAACTGGGAGAGGGAAAGACGGTCCTTCCCAGGAATAGCACACCAACTGGCTGCCCACTGTCAAACGGTTAAATCTTAAAACATGCATACAAGTAATGTTATATGGACTCAAGTTATATTTAGGGATATATGTATATATAAGTACACATACAGATGCAATAATGATTAATGAAAAAAGGAGGCCATGAAATTTGAAGGAGAGTGGGAAAGGGTATATAGGAAGGTTTGGATGGAGGAAAAGGAAGGAAGAAATGGTATAATTAAGTTATAATCTCAAAAATAAACAATAAAAAGCTCAGGCCTCGAGTCTGTAATCATCCATACCATGTCCAGTTAAGAACAACTTTCAGTAAGACTACCACAGAATTGTAAAGAGGGTTTTGTGTGAGAAAGTGTCATGTGTGGCAGGGACTGCATTTGCCCATACATGCATGTATGGAAACCAGGGGCTGATGACATTCATGATATCTTCAATCGCTTCTCTTCTTCAATTTTTAAGACAGTCTCTCAGTGAGCTCAACATGTCACGTACTACCAGAGAAAAACTTGTTACCCCAGTCCAAGAACATAAAATGTGTTATTATTACCTGCTGTGTTATCTGCCATATCATACATGTAGTGTCCCTGGAACCAGAAATCAAGTGTATTCCACAGTAATCTGTAGCTAAGCAAGTCACAATATCTGTTTGAAGAAAGAATAAAATAAAATGGATATGTTCTGACAGAACAGAACTTTGAGGGCAATTTCAGTTAATGTTCAAGTAACTACTAAGCCAGGGCTGGAAAAATGGCTCAGCAAGTAAAGGAACCTGCTGCCAAGACTGGTGATCTGCACTTAATCCCTTTGGATACACATACTAGGAGAGTCCTGACTCCTGCAAGCAGTCATCTAACTTCCAAGTGCACATATATGTGCCGTCCCCCACCCTCACCCCCAAAATACCCCAAAATAAATAATTAAAATGTAACAAAAAACATCAGGTCAGAGTAACAGAGGACACCTGCAAGATCAAAGTCATCTGGAGAGCCTTCATTGAGACCGTTCACTGTGGGTGAGATGTGGTGTGCTGAGTGTTGACATAGTATCTAGCATCGTGGGCTGTCAGAGAACTGAGAACGGATCCATAGGTAATTCTGCTATGTGTTCTGCTTTCTCACCCTATTCACATTCTCTTCCTATTGAAAAAGTGCTATCTTATGGAATGTATCCTTAAAAACAGTACAGGGAATTGACAGATGGCTCAGCAGCTAATAATTTATGGGATTCTCTTCCAGAGAACTTAAGTTTGATTCCTAGCACCTATTTAAAGGCTGACAACTATCTGTAACTTCAGTCCCAGGGGTTCTGTTGACCTCTTTAGACTCACTAAGTGCCACATACACGTGGCATACAGATAAACATGCAGAGAAAACACTCATACACATACAACAAACATACAAACAAATAAAAAGACAGTACATATTATGGTGCAAATTCATAACATAAAAAACAATTTTCCAGAATAGTCCCGTAACAGCTACACAAAGTGATACCTTATAATACCAGTAGATAAATCAGATTGATGACTTCCCTAACTATCATCCGAGATACTCTATCTAGTAACTGATAACAGCTGCAGAGATCCACAATCAGTACTAAGTTGACCTCTGGGAGTCTTGCTGAAGAAAGGGAGGAGGAATTTAGGAGCTTGGGAGGAGGGGCTCATGACGGAAGGGGGTAAAGACTCACAGAGACAGCTGACCTGAGCTTGTGGGAGCCCATGGTCTCTGGACCAAAAGTTAGGGAGCCCGTATGGAACTGACCCAGACCCTCTGTATGTGTGTGGCAGCTGTGTTGCTTGGTCTGTTTGTAAGGCTCTTAAGCATCCATCCCCGTGCTGTATTTGCCTCATCAACCTTGAGACAAGGGAAGGAGAAAGGTCCTGCCTCAATTTGATGTGCCATGCTTTGTTCAAGCTCATGAGAGGCCTGCCCCTTTCTGAATGGAGACAAAGGGTATGTGTGTGTGTGTGGGGGGGGGGAGATAGGAGGAGAAAAGGGAGGGAAAACTTTGGTCAGAATGTAAGATAAAAGAAAAAAAATGTTATCTAACAAAATTAAAAAAAAAATCACCAGTAGAGAGCAACAGATTCCATTACCCTCATTTAACAAGTTTTTTTCTTTTAGAAAAAAGCTTTTATTCTTATACCGAGGCCTGAAATAATAAGATGTTAATATATATTCAACAATTAACTCATACTTTACTGTTAATAATGTCTTTATGTAATGATGACAAATTTTTATAATGTGGCCACAAAAATCATTGTTTAACATTTAAATAAATCTTGATTTAATACCTTCTAGTGTAATATGAGAATATATTTAATTGATATGGTGTTTGAATGTACCCCCAATATAATTAGCTATCAGGAGCATGTATCACTTTTATACAGTTGAAAAAACAGGGGTTGGAGAGATGGTTCAGTGGTTAAGAGCACTGACTGCTCTTCCAGAGGACCTGGGTACAACTCCCAGAATAAGTATGGCAGCTTACAACTATCTGTAACTCTAGATCCAGGGGATCTGACACCTCACATAGACATACATGCAGGCAAAACACCCAATACACACAAAAGAAAACTTAAAATAAATAATTAAAATTGAAAAACCCCAGAAGAACAAGTTTTGTGGAAAAGTTAATTCTTACCTATATGTCGGATGTTATGTGAGACAATTTTGCCTTTGGTAAGTGATGTTACTTGGATACTATTATCCCAGTGTCCAGCACTGAAGAGCAACTTTGCATCATGTGACACTACAAACAGCTTGGAAGTGATTTCCAGCCCTGGAGCAAAAGGACCATTCACAGTTCGCTGAGTTCTGTAAACATAATTGGATTTTAGACTTTTCCTTAACAGATCACTTTGAATATTACCACCAACAAAATATTTCTCAGACAGGAGGATGGTGCACTGTTTAATCCTAGCATTCAAGAGGCATGAAGGTTGCTGTTAGTTTGAGGCCAGTGTAGTCTCCACAGGAGGTTCCAGGCCAGTTAGAGTTACATCATGAGACCCTGTCTGAAAGCAGCAGCAATAAAAACCCAATAAAGCAGTACTGATCGAAATCCCAGCAGAACTCTTCACAGACCTCGAAAGAATGGCACTCAACTTTATATGGAAAAGCAAAAACTTAGAATAGCCAAAACAATCCTGTACAATAAAGGAACTTCTGGAGACATCACAATCCCTGACTTCAAACTCTACTCCAGAGATATGGTACTGAAAACAGCCTGGTATTGGCATAAAAACAGACAGGAGGACCAATGGAACCAAATCAAAGACCTGGATATTAATCCACACACCTACGAACACCTGATTTTTCAAAATGAAGCAAAAAATATCAAATGGAAAAAAAGAAAGGATATGTAATAAATGGTGCTCATATAACTGGATATCAACATGTAGAAGAATAAAAATAGATCCATATCTATCACCATGCACAAAACTCAGGTCCAAATGGATCAAAGACCTCAACATAAGGCCAGCCACACTGAACCTCATAGAAGAGAAAGTGGGAAGTACACTTGAACACTTTGGCACGGGAGACCACTTATAGTCCCAGCAGCACAGACACTGAGAGAAACAATTAATAAATGGGATCTCCTGAAACTGAGAAGCTTTGTAAAGCAAAGGACACGGTCAACAAGACAAAATGACAGCCTACAGAATGGGAAAAGATCTTTACCAACCCCACAAAACACAGAGGTCTGATCTCCAAAATATGCAAAGAACTTAAGAAATTGATCATCAAAAGAACAAATAATCCAATAAAAAAGTAGAGTACAGACCTAAACAGAGAACTCTCAACAGAAGAATCTAAAATGGCTGAAAGACACTTAAGGAAATGTTCAACATCCTTAGTCATCAGAGAAATGCAGATCAAAACAACACTGAGATTCCATCTTAAACTGATGACAACTTATGCTGGAGAGAATATGGGGAAAAGGGAACACTCCTCCATTGCTGGTGGGAGTGCAAGCTGGTGTAGCCCCTTGGGATATCAGTATGGCGATTTCTCAGAAAATTAGAAAACAACCTTCCTCAAGACCCAGCAATACTACTTTTGGGTATATGTTCAAAGGATGCTCAATCGTGCCACAAGGACATGTGCTCAACTATGTTCATAGCAGCTTTGTTTGTCATAGCCAGAAACTGGAAACAACCTAAATGCCCCTTGACCGAAGAATGGATAGGAAAATGTGGTACATTTACACAATGGAGTACTACACAGCAGAAAAAAAATGACATCTTGAAATTTGCAGGCAAATAGATGGAGCTAGAAAACATTTTGAGTGAGGTAACCCAGACCCAGAAAGACAAAAATCACATGTACTCACTCATAAGTGGCTTTTAGACGTAAAGAAAACCTGCCTACAAATCACAATCCCAGAGAGCCTAGACAAAGACACACATGGATCTAATCTACATGGGAAGTAGAAAAAGACAAGATATCCCGAGTACATTGGGAGCATAGGGACTTTGGGAGAGGGTTGAAGGGAAGGGGAGCGGCAGGTATGGGAGCAGAGAAAAATGTAGAGCTCAATAAAAATCAATAAAAAACCCAAATAAAGATTATTTTTAAGTAGTAAAGAATAATATGACAATTTACCATTCCCAATATAATACTTTATTTTATATTTGTTATAACAGAAAATCAGCTATGTCTGAATGCCAAATACTGTTAGGTTATAACTTAAAAACAGAGAAGGGGAAGGAAAGTGAAAAAAGAGAAAATTGTTTTCTCAAAGCATTACTTTAAAAATTACAGGAATTGCTGGGCAGTGGTGGGGCACACCTTTAATCCCAGCAGACGCAGGTGGGTCTTTGTGAGTTCAAGGTCAGCCTGGTCTAGAGTAAGACAGCCAAGGATTCACAGAGAAAACTGGTCTAGGGGGAAAAAACAAAACAAAAGAAAAAAAAAAAACCAACCACAAAACAACAAAAACCCATTTGTTGTCTGCTTACTTTGGGTTAGTCACAGTTTGATCTTTGATGAATGTGAAATAGTTAGAAATATTTCTGTCATAAGGTAGCCATCCATGGGTTCCAATAACATAATTAATGCTTACTGTTATCTGAAAAAGAATATATGAAAACTCAAGTAAAATATATGCAAGAATGTGGCTAAAAATAGCCAGATGCTCACAGATTTTTGACATTATCATTAGGCAAATACTGTAAGATACATGAAACCAAATCCTAAATAATTTAAGTGGAAATAACTATCTATTTACAGCTTACTGTAAGAATAGTTCTTTTTTAGCTCATTATTTTTCATATTAAATTCTCAGGTTATTAGTATTACTGTTAACATTTGGAGGAAACTAAAGGTTAATTTTGCCATGACAAATATGATATAATCATCACTTGGCCCAAATCAGGAGAGTTTATAGTTACAATGTCCCTGAAGCAATAGTCTTAGTATGTACTTGCTTTTAAGAATAAAAAGATTTTTACTCCTTCAATTATAAAACAACACAATACCCATGCCCCGACTCAGGTAACTTAAAAAAAAAAAAACAAAAACATTGGTTTTACCAGCACTTGGGAAGCAGAGGCAGGCAGATCTCTGAGTCTGAGGCCAGGCTGGTCTACAGAGCAAGTTCCAGGAGCCATGGCTACACAGAGAAACCTGACTCAAATCTGACACCACTCTATAAAAACACATAGATCTTAAAGATGAAAACTACAGAATCTTACCACTGAAAAGTACTATCAGTATTATTTCTAGAATCGTTTTCTAATCAAGCACAATATATACCATTATAAAAAGCAATTTAATTCTGAGGTCTCTACTGTTAATTGTGCTATAGCACATTTCTATCACACCTAAGTTACAGAATTAGAATAAGACAAACCTAGGATTAGTTCACATGCCAAGGTCTCAGATCCCTACTTGCCAGCTCTGTGATTTCGGGCATGGAGCTTCTGAGGTTTAATTTCTTATCCATAAAAGGAATATACTAGTGCCTACTACACAGAGCTATTGGGTAAATAAAAACTGTGTCAAACACTCACTGAAATGCCCTAGAAGAAACCTTAGTTTCTGTATTAGTTCTGATTACTGCTATTATAGCTATGGTGATAAGGTTCCTAGCTATTTTCACAGATTTATTTTTCTAGATAAATGTAATAATTATAGTAACTACTTAAAGCAAAATATACAGAAGACATTTTTATATTTAATCAGATTAATTTCATAACAAACTTCTCCATGATTTTTTGTAGTGCGGAGGATCAAACCTATGGACTTAAACGTGCTAGGCTGGTGCTCTATCACAAAGCTAATCTTCTAGTTTTCTTGATTATTTTAAAAATATTCTTTTAGGGGATGGAAAGATGGCTCAGAAGAAAAAAGCACTGGCTGTTTTCCAGAGGACTCAGGTTTGAATTCTGGCCCCCATCTGGTGGTCATAACTATCTAGAACTCCAGTTCCAGAAAATCTATGCCCTCTTCTGACTTCTGCAGGAACCAGGCAAGCATGCAGTATATATCAAACAAGCAAAATATTTATACACTAAAATATACTAATTTTTTTTCATGTTTTTATTGGGTCAGTGATATAGCTTAGAATCATAAGGTCCTTGCCACCAATCCTGAGGACCCAAGCTCAATTCTTCTCACATGGAAGGAGAGAATCAACTTGCCCAAGTTGTTTTCTGACCTCCAGATGCATGTGCATACAATCACATATATACACATAATGGATTTTAGAAATGTAACAGAAATATTTTTACATTTATTCCTATTTTTGGTAAACAGAGTAGTATGAAATAGGTATACATAAACTTACCAGTAACTCAGGGCTGCCTTGAGACATAAAAGAACGAGACTGATTTTGGGGGATGATGGCCTTTAATAGAGGAATACCATCACTAATTCCCTGTAAAATAAAAGATGTTTAATGGCTGGTTCTGTTCATTTATTAGGTACACATTATTAAAAATTTCTAATTTTTAAAATAGGAATGACACAAACATAATGCAGATGTAATAAGTTAAATGAGAAAGTTGTTTATAATTTATAGAAAAATATTTTGGCTTTACATCAAAAACATTGATATATTTTGTTAACTGAGGTTCTTCCTAAAAGTCCTATGTTATGAAAATTATATATTATGACCCAAAAATGAATATCATTCTGAGGAAACAATTGCCATCATCTTATCACATTATAAAATAAACATAATTTGAATTATTTTTCTAATGTGCCTATAGTTAAAAAATGACAGATAATACTTACTGTGGCTAACATTATTGAATATATAAGCCATGTAACAAATATTATTCTAAGAGGTCTATAAGAACTAATAATATTATAAAATCCAATAAATAATATTATAAAATTCATAAAAACTGCTTTTCTCTTCAAATTGTGAATCAAGAGTCATTTGTGACTGCAGCCAGAGAAGCAAGAAGGCTAACTGTAGCTCTCGAGTGCTCCCTCAGGCCCTACTTCACCCCCAGATTTGTAGACTGCCTGCTGCACCCTCCCTCCACACGCTTCCCCATCTCCAGTGGATCATACAGATCTTCCCCTCCTAACTTCCTTCCCCACTCACTGCTGTATCCCAGCCTCCAACCCTAGTAATCATTCCCTGGGAACCAGAAGGCTACTCTGACCAGGAAAGCCAAGTAGGCTAACTGAAGGTCTTCACCTCCATTCCTCCAAGTCCAATTCTAAATCTCAACCTCCGCTCTGTAGCAGACCTTCGCCTCTCCTCCCTCTCTGCCCTAATTCCCAGATGACTAAGAAGATCCTGGTGGAACACCTTGCTATCAGCTCCTCTGTAGTCTATCCCCATACCTAAGTGTCAGTTCCCAATACCTCAGGAAGACAGGACTCGATCTACCTCAAGATCCAGCTATACTCCTCTGGGGTATACATCCAAAGGATACTTCATCCTATCACTGAGATTCCTGCTCAACCATATTTATTGCTGCTCTATTCATAATAGCTAGAAACTGGAAACGACTTAGATGTTCCTCAATTGAAGAATGGATAATGAAAATATGGTACACTTATATAAGAAAATATTACCCAGAAGCTGAAAAAACATGCAAATGACAGGTAAATGGATAACTATAAAAGACAAAAAAATCAACCTGAATGAGGTATCCAGACCTAGAAAGACAAATAGACTGTGTATTTGCTTACATGTAGATATTAGCTGCTTAATCAATGATAACTAAACCATAATCTGTAAACCACAGATATAAAGTAAAGGACTGGAGTGAACAGATTGATCTCCCTAGAAAAGCAAAATAGAATAAATAGTTATAGATGGATGGGAGGTGGGAGCTGAAACAGAGGGATCAAATGGGGAGGTGGAAGGGAGAGATGGATGGGGAAATAGAGAGAGAGATAGCTAAAATTAGATAGCTAAATTTTAGATAGCTAAAATTAGGGGCCATTTGAAGAGTTTGAAAACCTAATACAGTAGACGCTTCTTAAAATACATACATATATGAAGATAATCTAAATGAAATCGCCAAATAATGGGAAATACAGAGCCCCATTTGGATATCTCTTGTCACCAAATGGAGATTCCAACACCAGGATTGGGTTACATTTAATAGAGTTGTTGGCCCATGGGAACTTGCCAAAATTCAGGCTGTTGCCAAGTTGTACTCCATAAACTGCCAGCAAGGCTCCATTGCTGAGGACAACACCTACATAACTCATTGAACATGGAGAAGCCACGCTGGTACTTACATGGAACCTTTACCCCTATATGCTAACATCTTTAGTACAGGGAGATACTTTGCACACTGCCAAAAGAGAAATGTTAACACCAAACAAGTCACATACCCTCTGATCTACAATGGTATCCTGCCTGCAAGATATATGAGTGCAATGGTGGCACAAAGTTTGTGGGAGAAACTGTAAGTGTTATAGTTAAGAAAGGAAAGGTATCCTGGAAGTTGGGAGCCAAAGAATACCATAAAGTCACACTGCATAATAAATTTCACACGAGAGATTTGTTGATAGGGAAAAACACAGGAGGGTGGTTGCCTCAGGGAAAGATACAGCAGAGAATTGAGCAGGAGGCAGGATTTATACAGAGTTTCTTGTGTTTGGCCATGGGAATTGGGGTGGGGCTTTGTACTTAACCACAGGCCATGGCAGTCAGAAGACCAGAGAGGAAACAGAAACAAAGGAAGAAAACCAGCATCTAGACCTATCTATAAATCACTCCAAATCCAGATGACTAAACCTAAGTGTAAGAACACAAACAACCAGGTCAGTATGTCACCACCAGAGTCCAGCCAGCTCATTACTTCAAGCCCTGAATATTCCAACAGAGTTGAAGCACAAGAAAATGACCTTAAAACCAACTTTATCATGATGATAGTGGTTCTTAAAAAAGGAAAAGAGTAAATCCCTTAAAGAAATCGAAAAGACAAAAAAAAGTTGGATGAAATCAATAATCTCTTAAAGAATGTCAAGAAAACAGTTGAAAGAAGTGAATAAAACTGTTTGAGACCTGAATATATATATATTATATATATGAATATATATATATTATATATATATATATGCAATATGGAAAACACAAACTGAGGGAATTCTAGAAACGGAAAACTTAGATGAGTGAACAGGAACTACAGCAAGCATCATCAACAGAATACAAGAGATGGAAGAGAGAATCTCAGGAGTTGAAGGCACAATAGAAGAAATAGATACATCAGTCAAAGAAAATGTTAAAGCTAAAAAATTCCTAACACAAAACATCCAGGAACCCTGGGATAGTATGAAAAAAATCAAACCTAAGAATAAAAGGAATAAAGAAGGAGAAGATTCCCAGTCCAAAGGCCCAGACAATATTTTTAACAAAATCACAGAAGAAAAATTTCCTAACCTAAAAAAAGGCATGCCTATAAAAGTACAAGAAGTTTCCAGAACACCAAACAGATTGGGCCAGAAAAGAAAGTTCCTCCTCCCACATAATAATCAAAACACTAAAAACACAGAACAAAGAAAGAATATTAAAAGCGGCAAGGAAAAAAGGCTAAATAACATAAAGGCAGGCCTGTTAAAATTATACCCGACTTCTCAATGAGACTCTTAAAAGCCAGAAGGGTGTGGACAGATGTCTTGCTGACTCTAAGAGACCACAGATGTCAGTCCAGACTACTATACCTAGCAAAACTTTCAATCACCATAGATGGAGTAAACAAAATATTCCATGATAAAGTCAAATTTAAACAATATCCATCCACAAATTCAGTAGTACAGAAGGTACTAGGAGGAAAACTTGAACCCAAGGAAGTTAACTATATCTAAGAAAACACAGGCAATAAATAATATGGCACCAGCATACCCCAAAGAAGGAAAATGTGCATACACATATGCATGCACACACACACACACACACACACACACACACACACACACACACACAACGACATACAGATACTTATGGGACACAATGGAAAACAGTGCTAAGAGAAAAGTTCACAGAACTAAGAGTTCTCAGAAAGAATTTGGAGAAGTCTCACACTAGTGACTTAACAGTACACTTCAAAGCTCCAGGAGAAAAAAGAAGCAAACAAACCCAAGATGAGTAAACCGCAAGAAATAATCAAACAGAACTGAGATAAATAAAATAGAAACACAGAGAACAGTACAAAGATTTAATGAAACAAAGTTGGTTCTTAAAGTCAACAAGATAGCTAAATCCTTTATCTAAACTAAAAGGCAGCAAAAGAATATTCAAATTAGTAAAGTAGAAATGAAAAGTGGGACATAGCAACAGACACTCGGGAAATCCAGAGAATCATTAGGTCATACTTCAAAAACCTGTACTCTACAAAATTGGAAAATCTAAAAGAAATGGACAAATTTATTGATAAATAACACATATAAAAGTTAAATCTAGATCAGATAAACAATTTAAATAGACCCACAATCCCTTAAAAAAAAAAACAAAAACAAAAACAAAAAAAGCTTAGGGTCAGATAGTTTTAGCACAGAATTCCACCATACTTTTCAAAGAAGACCTAATGCCAATACTCCTCAAATTATGCCACAAAAAGAAACAAAAGGAACATTGCCAAATTCTTTTCATGAGGCCACAGTCACTCTGATATCCAAACCACACAAAGACTCAACAAAGAAAGAGAATTACAGACTAATTTCCCTCAAGAACATTGATGCAAAATACTCAATAAAATACTCAGAAACCGAATTCAAGAATACATCAAAAAGATCATCCACTGGTGTAGGAGGTTCTTCTGTCTATGTATTGCTTTCATTGGTTGCATAAAGAAACTGCCTTGGCCTTTTGATAGGGCAGAAATCAGGTAGGCGGAGTAGACAGAATGGAATTCCATTCTGGGAGAAAGAAGAGAAGCAGGGGGAGAGCCACAATGGAGTCGCCAGAGTCAGACATGCTGAATCTTTCCTGGTAAGCCACGACCTCATGGTGAACACAGATTAATAGAAATGGGTTAGATCAAGATGTGAGAGTTGGCCAAGAAGAGGCTAGATATAATGGGCCAGGCAGTAATTTAATTAATACTATTTCCATGTGATTATTTTGGGTGTAAGCTAGCCGGGCGGGATGGAATAAAGGGGCCCCGCACTCCTCACTACAGGGGTTTAAGCTAGCTGGGCTCTGGGAACGTGTCCCGCTCGCCTATTACTACAATTCACCACGATCAAGTAGGCTCTATCCCAGAGATGCAGGGATGGACTGACAATGAAAATCTGTCAATGTAATTCACCATATAAACAAACTGAAAGAAAAAAAACCATATGATCATTTCAGTAGATGCTAAAAAAGTCTTGGACAAAATCCAACATCCCTTCATGATAAAAGTCTTGGAGAGAACAGGGAAGACAGGGACATACCTAAACATAAGAAAGGCAAAATATAGCAAGCTGATAGTCAACATCAAATTAGATGGAGAGAAATTCAAAGCAAAATTTCCACCAAAATCAGAAACAAGACAAGGCTGTCTAATTTCTCCATATCTATTTAATATAGTATTTGAAATTCTAGCTAGAACAATAAAACAATTAAAGGAGATCAAGGGGGATACAAATTGGAAAGGAAGAAGTCAAAGTATCATAATTTGCAGATGATATGACAGCATGCTTAAGTGGCTGCAAAAATTCTACCATAGAAATCCTACAGCTGATAAACACCTTTAGTGAAGTGGCTGGATACAAGATTACCAGCCCCCCCCCCAAAAAAAATCAGCAGCCCTCCTATAAACAAACGATAAATGGGCTGAGAAAGAAATCAGGAAACAACACCCTTCACAACAGTCACAACAATATAAAATATCTTGGGGTAACTCTAACCAAGCAAGTAAAAGATAAGAACTTCAGTTGGGCAGTGGTGGTACACACCTTTAATCCCAGCACTCAGGAGGCAGAGACAGGTGGATCTCTGTGACTTCAAGGTCAACCTGGTCTACAGAGCTAGTTCTAGGACAGGCTCCAAAGCTACACAGAGAATCCCTGTCTCAAAAAACAAAACAAACAAACAAAAAAGATAAGAACTTCATGTCTTTGAAGAAAGAAATTCAGGAAAATATCAGAAGATGGAAAGATCTATGCTCATGGTTTGGTAAGATTAACAGAGTAAAAATGGTCATCTTACCAAAAGCAATATGTAGAGTCAACGCAATCCCCATTAAAATTCCAACACATTTGGCCTTGAAAGGACAATACTCAACTTCATACAGAAAAACAAAAAATCCAGGATAGCTAAAACAATCTTGTAAAATAAAAAAACATTGAGAGGTATCACCATTCCTGATTTCAAGTTCTACCAGAGAGCTACAGAAATAAAGACCACATGGTCTTGGAATAAAAACAGACAGGTGGATGAATGGAAAGACCCAGTCGTAAATTCACATACCTATGGACACCTGATTTTTAATAAAGAAGCCAAAATTACACAATGGAAAAAAGAAAGCACCTTCAACAAGTGGTGCTGGTATAACTGGATGTCAGCATGTAGGAGAATACAAATATATCCATATCTACCACCCTGAACAAAACTCAAGTCCAAGTGGATTGAAGACTTCTACATTACTCCATATACACTGAATCTGATAGAAGAGTGAGTAAGAAATAGCCTTGAACACACTGGTACAAGAGACAACTTCCTGAATAGAACACCAATAGTGTAGGCACTAAGATAGTTAATAAATGGGACCCGATGAAACTAAAAAACTTCCCTAAGGCAAAGGGCACTGTCAATAGGACAAACGGCAGCCTACAGAATGAGAAAAGATATTCACCAACCCTACATCCGACAGAGAGCAGATTTCCAAAATATATGAAGAACTCAAGAAACTAGACATTAAAAAAACAAAGAACAACAACCAAAAAACCCAAACAAATAATCCAATTTAAAAACGGGGACAGATATAAACAGAGTTCTCAATGGCCGAGAAACTGTTTAACATCCATAGCTATCAAGGAAATGCAACTCTGAGATACCAACTTACACCTGTCAGAATGGCTAAGATAAAAAAAACACAAGTAACAGTTCATGCTGGAGAGGATGTGGAACAAAGTGAACACTCCAACCATTGCCTGTAGGAGCAAACTTTTACAGCCACTTTGGAAATCTCTGGTGGTTTCTCAGAAAATTGGGAATTGATCTACCCCAAGACCCAGCTTTATCAATCTTGGGCATATACCCAAAGGACATTTGTTCAACTGTGTTCATAGCAGCTTTATTTGTAATAGCCAGAATCTGAAAACAATCTAGATGCCCCTTAACTGACAGAATGGATAAAGAAAAATGTGGTACATTTATGCAATGGATATTAATCAGCAGTAAAAAACAATGACATCATAAAATTTGCAGGCAAATGGATGGAACTAAAAAAAAAATCATCCTGCGTGAGATAACTCAGACCCAGAAAGACAAACATTTAAGCTTGAATATTAGCTGTAATGTAAAAGATAACCAGACTACAATCCCCACACCCAGAGAGGCTAGGTAAGAAGGAGTGCTCTAGAGGGTATGCACTGATTTCCCTGGGAAAGGAAATAGAATAGATTTCAAGGGTGGATTGGGGTCCAGTGGGCTTGGGAAAAGGAGGAAACAGGTGGGGTGAGGTGGGGGGAAAAGAGTAGTGGGAGAGACTGAAATTGGGGGGCATTTTGGGGGTAGGGTAGAAAGAAACCTGGTGCAAGGGAAAACTCCCAAGAATCTACAAAGATGACTCTAGCTAAGACTACAAGTAATAGTGGATATGTAGCCTGAACTGGCCACGTTCTGTGACCAAGCAAGACTTCTAGTAGAGACATTGGGACATCAACCTATAACCTTCAACCTATAGTCTGTCTTGCCTATGGGATGTACTGGGATAAGGGTGACACAGAGATTGTGGGAGTGGCCAACTGAAGACTCTCAGTCTGAGACCCATGTTACAAGAGTGAGCCCGCCTTGACACTGTCTGGAATGCCAGAGGCTGGATGACCCAGGAACTTAGGATAGAACCAAACATGACTGGAGAAATATAACAAGTGTCAATGAAATAATTCCTAATGATATTCTGCTATACTCATAGATTGGAGAGTACCCCAATAATAATCAGAGAGGCTTCATCAAGCAACTGATGGAAACAGATGCACACACCCACAGCCAAACATGGGGCCGACCTCAGGGAATACTGATGGAGAGAGGAATGATTGTAAAAGCCAAATGGGTCAAGGACATCACAAGAAAACCCACAGAATCAACAACATGGGCTGATAGGGGCTCACAGCGTCTGAACTGACAACCATGGAGCCTGCATGGGACTGACCTAGGCCTTCTGTATATATGTGACAGTTTTGTAGCTTGGTCTTCTAATGGGACTCCTAACAATGGGAGTGGGGGAAGCCACCAACTCTTTTGCTAGCTTTTGGGACCCTACAGTTCAAATTGGAATGTCTTGCTCAGCCTTAATAAAAGGGGAGGTGCTTACTGCAACTTGATATACCAAGCTTTGTTGATACCCATGGGAGGCCTACCCTTTTCTGAATAGAAATGGACAAGAAGAGGTTGGGGATGGAGGAGGGGGGCAGAGAGAGGTTGGGGGATGGACTGGGAGGAGAGGAGGGGAAACCGCAGTTGGGATTCCATAAACAAACAAACAAACAAACAAATAAATAAGAATAAGGTGGAGGAGCAACAGACGAAAGTACTACTCTAGCTGACCTTTGGTTTTTCACAAATAAGTAGTACAAGTATAGGTACAAAGAAGCACACACCACACAAGTGATACATCTATAGGCATAGATGAGCACATCTATACATACATGTACAAATACAGAATTGGTGAAAGGTCTCTGATCTTACCAAGTTGGGTATTACCTCTATAAAAAATGACTTCAATTCAGGGAGGTGCTGAAAGAGGTTTAGGGTTGAGATTTCTGTTTTGGTTTGCTTTTGTATGGCTTCTTCTGCTGATAATCTTGGAGGGTGTGGTTCCTTCAAAATAATTTTAAGGAAAAATTTCAGAGTTACATAAAAACCTGCTCAACTCAGTGGACTGTGCTACAATAGAATGTTAGGGGCTGTTAACTCCAGGCCATGGCTTAGCCTATACCCCAGCAAATTTGCCATCCATCCTCTTCTACAGACATCTCATTTCTACTTTAAATTTTTCTTACTGATATCACTCCTGCATTTCTAGATCAGAATGACTTTTTCATATGCTCTTTCATCAATTATTTAAGATTTCTTAGTTTCTTTTTTCTATTAAGTATTCATTGGTTGTTTATGATCAGTCTTTCCCATTTAGCCTATAGGAATCTTTCTAAATTCCATTTAATTTATTTTTTGTGTATATGTGGTTATGTACATGTGCATGTGTGGAGGTCAAAGAACAACATGCAGGAGTCAGTTCTCTTCCTTCTACCATGTTGATATGGGGACTGAGCTCAGGTCATCAGTCTTGGCAGCAGGTGTATCTCAAACTTGACAGATGTTTAATAAATTTTTGGTAACATTAATTTTTGGTAACATTAATGAAGCACTTAACATTCAAACTTTAAGATGCAGTATATTATTTAATTCCTAAAAGATGCAGTATATTATTTAATTCCTAAAAGACTGATCAAAATGTAAAAACTATCAAAATCAAATTATAGACATGACTGCATAATTCAGATTATTTTTTTCTACCTTTCAAGTCGCAGATACAGAATTAAGTAAATTAATGTTAATCAAACATACTGATAATATATTAAATACTACTAATTATATATTAAATATATATTAATATTTATATTATATATACAAATATATATATAATATATTAAATACTATTCCAAGAGCACAATTGAAATGTTTAAGAGCTGTCCTTCTAAAGGGGATTTTTGCCAGACATGGTAACATATCTACAAGCAGGTGTATGTTACAGGTGAGAATTCTTATAGGTGAGAATTTTACCAGATAATCACCAATGCTGACTATCCAAATGCTTAGAAAACTGAGACAGGAGGAATTTGAGTTTGAAGTCAGCTAAAGTTTCAAGGCAGCACAGGCTACGTAACACTTTGTCTCAGAAAGAAAACAGAACAAATCAGGGAGCTGGAGTTTGATTCTTTTGTTTCTATTACAAAATCTTAGATAGTAGGAAATAGATGTCATCTGAATGTGTAGCTTTTAATACTTAAAATAAAAAGAACTTTATTTTAAATTACAGGCTGAGAGTCCTAACTATGCCTGATTTTCTCTTGTGTGTTTGTAGGGATGAGGACTGATCTTGGACACTGCACATAATAAGCAAACATTCCTGGACTAAAATATAACCTTAGCCACTTATAAATTATAAAAATATTAGCCCTTATAATATTTTTAAATCACAATAAAAACCAATATGAGGGAGGTTGCTTAGTAAAGTACTTGCCTAGAAGCAAACATGAGGACCTGAGTTCAATTTACAGAACCCTGTTTTAAAAAAGGCCAGCCAAGGTCATTAGCCAGCTAGCCTACTTGATAAATTCTAGGCCAATAAAAGATCAGCGCTTCCACAAAATGCTGGACAGTGCCAGAGAAATGACATGCAAGAAATGACACTCTGACCTGCATAAACATGAACAAATAGGGCAGGATAACTGCCCTGCCAAGCAATAAATCAGTACTGTTCTTGTAAAATAATAATGATTAAAAAAGTAGAGTTGAAGTCTGGTGGTGGTAGCACATGTCTTTAGTACCAGAACTGAGGCAGGTGGATCTCAGTGAGTTAAAGGTTCTAAATCAGAGCTCCACCTAGAGTTCTGTTTTATTCTGAGCTATGAATACGTTAGGCAAGAGCTCTGCCACTGCACTATATTGCCCCCACCCTTTTTAAACTTTTCTCTTTGAGTCAGGGTCTCACTAACTTGGTCAGGCTGGCCTTAAACTCACTCTGTAACTTAAGCAAGCACTGAACTCACAAATCTCCTGTATTAGCCTCCTGAATGGAGAGAATTACAGGATTATACCACTACTAGACCCAGCTTATTCTGTAATTTTGCCTTTTTCTTTTTCATTTAATGTTTAAGACAAGATTTCCCTCTGCATCCCCAATGGCTTCAAAGTCTCTATGTAGTGATCCTGAACTCAAGATTCTCCTGCTGAAGTTCCTGAGTGCAGGGATTCCAGGCATATGCTACCACGCATAGTTTACTGTAAGGAAGGGAAAACAAAGATATAAAGGCAAACATCAGAAAAGAAGTAAAAGGATAAAATCAGAAAAAAAAATGTAGAAAGGGAAACAACTGAAAAGATATAGAAGGGAAACATCAGGGTGGAAGAAGAACAGAAAGAATAATGAAACAGAAACTTTTATCCCTCAGAAGAAGAAGCCTGTGTGATTTTTTTCTCACTGATTCTGCATCTTGCTCCCAGTCTCTCTGACCTGCAGAAGGCTGGGTCCTCTGCATTCCACCTTTTCTGAATGTATGCCTGTCGTTCCTTCACTACCCCTGCCCCAGTTAGGTCAGTCCCTAAAGCCAAAAGGCTTGCACAGCAAGTACTTTTACCCTCTGAACCATCGTCCTGGTCTTGATTTATGAACTTAAAAAATGAAGATGACTGTATCATTACTATTACAATTACAGAAAATAATGCACATTATCTAAGCAAGAAAGTATATACTTAATAAATGGGATATTTTCAAAACTTAATTAAATTCTTTTTTGAGACAGTTTTTCTGTGTAACAGCCCTGGCTGTCCTGGAACTCACAGAGATCCCAGAGATCTGCTGACTCTGCCTCCTGAGTACTGGGATTAAAGATGTGTACCACCGCCATCTGGTTTATTATTTATTCTTTATCCTTAAATTCATGCTAACAAAGATGATACCTTCTGAAATACTGGACTGATTTTTATGAATTAGTGGCAGTTAGGAAGATAACAATTTATCTTCACATACGTACCAGTATAAGGAAACAAAGCAGTGTTTAATAATTTGATTATGTATTATACATATTTTATAATTAGAGTCTTAACATTGGGTTTAGGTTCTGGATGATAAGTGACATTTATGGAATGATTTCAATAGCTTAAAATCTTATCTATAGAAGGAGTGTCAACATCAGGATAGTTTTAATGACATACTATATTTGATATTCAGAAACACAAGGCTGGGGAGATAGCTCAGTTAGTGAACTGCTTATTGTCCAAGTATGAGGACCTGAACTTGACCTCAGCATCTATGAAACTAACTGAGCAGGTAGGGGTATACTTTTAATCCCAGTACTGGGGAGGGAAAGACAGAAATATCTGTTGTACTCACTAGCAAACTCAGACTACCAAACTTCAAGTCCATTGAGAGATTCTGTCTCAAAAAACAAAGTGGACATCTCCTGCAAAGAACACTAGATATTTGACCTCTGGTCACACGGGGGTGTGTGTGGGGGGGTTAAAATAGCCAGCTTTTTGGGTAAATTAAATTCTTCTGTGACTTATGAACAACTGATTATATAAATGGAGATTCCCATTCCCCTTAATGCTGGGAATCATATCCAGGGCCTTGTACAAGCACAGGAAAACATTTAGCATGAGTGAACTTTTTAAGATGTTACCTAAACTACCCTAGAATTCATAATTTCCTACCCTAGCCTCTTGAGTATCTGGAAGTATAGGTATGTGCCAAGACATCTGGCTTCATAATTAGATTCTACTTCAGTTTTTTTCTTATTTAAACAGGAACAATCAAATCTACTTAGTTTTAAATGATAGTTTATTAATGATATTTTTTTCTTAATTGTGGACAATGACTCTCTAAGGTATTTTTTGTTTTAATTTTAAATGTATAAGTGCTCTGTCTGCATGTTTGCTTGCATGCCACAAGAGGGTATCAAATCCTATTACAGATGGCTGTGAACCACCAACAAGTTGCTAGGAGTTGAACTCAGGACCTCTGTAAGAGCAGTCAGTGCTCTTAACTACTGAGCCATCTCTCCAGCCCCATTCTCTAAGTTTTAAATTACTAAAATCTTTTAAAACAACAGCAGTACTATGCCTTGGAGATTCAATTATCAGTCATGCTAGCATCAGGAGTCTCAATTACATGAGTACATTATAACTTACAGGATAAATGCAATCACATAAACCAAACCCTCTCAACTACAATTACTCTAGGACTCTACTAACCTCAGAATACTTGAGACATCATTCTAAGCCAGCAGTTTTCAACCTGTGGGTTGTGAATCCTTTACTAAACCTCCAAAAATACTTATATTACAATTTATAACAGCAAAATTACAGTTACCAAGTAGTAATGAAAATAATTTTATAGTTGGGGTCACCATAACATGAGGAACTATATTAAAGGGTCACAGCATGAGGAAAGTTGATATGGTAATAGAGAGTGACACTATTAGGAAGTGTGGTCTTGGAAGAGGCTGGATGGCACACACCTTTAATTCAGACCTTGGGGGTGAAGGGCACTCAATCTGGGCCACACCTTCTGTTGGAGAGTGTCACTGTTGGGGCGGGCTTTGAGACCAAACCTTCTATTTGAGAGTGTCATTGTTGGGGTGGGCTTTGAGGCCACACCTTCTGTTGGAGAGTGTCACTGTTGGGGTGGGCTTTGAGGCCACACCTTCTGTTGGAAGAGTGTCACTGTTGGGGCGGGCTTTGAGGCTTTTTTTTTTCTCAAGTTTCTCTCAGTGTGACTGTCAGCAGATTTCCTATTTCCTACGAGTCAAAATGTGTGACTCTCAGGTTCAGCACCACATCTACCTGCATGCCAGCATGTTCCCCACCACGATGGACTGAACCTCAAGTGAGCCCCTAAATTAAACGTTTTTTTTATAAGAATTGCTGTGGTCATGGTGTCTCCTCACCGCAATAGTAAATCTTAACTAAGACAGTTGAGAACAACTGCTCTAAGCTGTTGATAGCTTATACAGCTTACCTTTAACAGCTGACAAGGTGTTTGCCCAAAATTGTTAATCATCCCTTCTAAGGCTTTTCTTTCCTTTTCATCTGTTAAGGCATCAAGATCTACAGCACCTAAAACAAGAAGTAATTACTATGGAGAAAAGCAAACTAGCATGATTCTGATAAATATATTAAGGATTGATTAACATATTTTAAACAAAATATCAGTCTTCAACTTCTCACCAGAAAGTAATTTTCTAATAACATTACCTATTTTTATTTGTGTGTATATGCACATATGTATGTGGATACATATGAGAGATCCTGTTTAAATAAGGGGAAGAACCAGTGTGGGAGATCACCTGAAAGATACCTTCAACTCTCTGTGTACCCACACATGCATCATATATGTACATACAAAAAGAGGTTTAAAAAGTGAGAACATTTTCTACCCAAAGGTGTCAGAAAACAGTTTTGATACTAAGCTAATGCTAGTAGAAGAATTTATTACTGGAAATGCTAAGCACTTTCTTTCAAAGTTTACTAAAAATATAACCTGCAATATTCAATTAAGACTTGATTAAATAGGAAATTTGATTTCTCAAATAAGAGACCAAAAGCATATGGTGATAATAGGCATCTATAATTAGATTTCAATATATATGTATGGAATATATATGTATATATAATTAAATTTTATATACATGGAATATATATATATACCTACATAATTATAAACTACCATTACAAAACTGAAACAGTGGCAGTTTCATATCCTTGCAACTGAGAAGCTATTTTGTTGATGTACTCTTTTCTATGTTAAGTATCTATCTAGGCCCAAATACCATGCATAACTAATATACACTACTCTCCCAAAGTACTACAAAAGAAGTAGTTAGGCTCATACCTTCGTAACTACAGTAATAGAAGACATTGAGTGCTTCTACTGCAGCTGGTCCTCTTTGTTTGTAGCCAAAAATCAGGTCTATCCATTCATGAAGATGAGCAGAAACATATTCAGACTCCTAGAGAAAGAACAAATTTAATAATTAATATAGGTATCTTCCAACTGCAACCTAAATTCATGTTTTTTAGAAAGGTCATGGAGTAGCAAGGAGATGGTGGTGTATGCCTTTAATCTCAGCACTTAGGAGGCATAGGCAGGCCTATACTCAAGATCAGCCTAGTGTACGAGTTCCAGGACGACTAACAATCAACAATGACTAACAAACATCTGTGGCTCCAGGTCCAGGATATCTGACTCCTTTTTCTGTCCTTGCTGGGCACGGCACACACACAATGTATAGACATACATGTAAGCAAAACACCTGAACACTTTTTAGTTTTTAAAAGAAGAGTACAGCTCAGTAAACAGTGCTGTGAGATAGTAACACAATTATCAATGGTAAACTAACTCACAATATTCCTTCAGTTCCAATTTGGAAATTTACCTAAACACTCTTAAGACTTTTTAAGTGGCATTTTGGATAGGCTAGTTTTATTGTTACTTGGGCATCTTTCAGAAAAAATTAAAAATGTTGACATGCTTAACTGAAATGAAACAAAAACAGAAACTGCAAAACATTAAATTATTGCAGCTGGGTAAACAGAATGGGAATCCATACAGCAGACATACACAGAACTGGAATGTTAATTACAGCTGAATATCCCTTAGGCAAGTGTTTGAGATTTTGCTTGTTGCTGTTTGCTTTGATTTGTCTGAGACAAGTTCATACCACGTTGCTCAGACTGGCCTCAAAGTCATGAACTCAGCGACTAGGCCAAATTCGGATTGTAGATTTTCCCAGATTTTAAAATATTTGCAGAGGATTTATCAGCTAATCCAAAAATCAAAATTTCCAAAATGTCCCCAAGTATAGTGGGTGAACAAAACAACACTAGAAAGCTACTAACTTTCCCCAAATCTAAGAGAGTTAAATAAGAGGTGCAGAATGCATTTTTGTGGTAGTTTCTTTTGTAATACTTGTCAATTCAAGAAAAAAAACTAAGACTTGATTAAATAGGAAATTTGATTTCCTATATAACAAAAATAAAAAAAAAATCCTTTCTATATAACAAAAATCAAAAAGCTTATGACACTGATAATTGGTATTTATAAGTAGATTTGTATATATACCATTATAAGCTATTATTAAAAAGAGAAAAAGTAGAAACCTATATTTTGGTAAATATTCATATAGTATCACAAATTTTATATCCTAAGATTAAATTACTATATTGTACTTTTAGAACAGTAATATAAAACAGATAACAAATTAATCTAGAAAAAAACATACTTTAACTTATCTTTGAAAAACACATCTATATTTTTAGACTTGGTAGTGAGACAACAAAAATCTTACCAGAGCTTTTCTGTGTTTATAAATAAAATCTTCAGCTGACTTAGCCCATCTTGGAAGAATGACATCATTTACCAGTTCTTGGGAAACTTGTAGGTGACCCAGATTAAATTCTAATACACAAAAAATAAAAATATCAGAATCATTTCAGATTTAATCAAGAGATGTAAAACAAATACAAAAGAGGGTCTATAACTAGAAAAATACTTTAGCCTATCTATTGCAGTATACTTTACTCATTAATTAAACTAAATAAAGCATTTTAAAACTCATTTTTAGAAGGTACATCTAAATAAGAATTCTTTTTCTTAGAACTTGGGAGACACTAAGTGGGTAAATTTCAGTGACTTAATCATAAATATCTGAATTTGGATCTCCATCACTCACATAAGGCCATGTGCAGTGAGTATCTCATGACAATGACTACAGAGCTGGGTATGGAGATAAAGAATCCTATGAGTTTACTGAGAAGTCCACCCAGTTTGTCTCAAAAAGTTAAGGTGGAATGGGATTAAGGATGTTGACTTTTGGCTTCTACATATAAATGCATACACACACACACACACTCCTACACATGTAAGTACATGGGCATGGGAACAGACACACACACACGTACAAATGAAAAAGAAAAAGAACAGCAAAGGCACTACAATCCTCACTTTAATTGGCTTAAAATAGAATATTAATAATTCTTACACTAAAAATGGAAAATGGTTTATAAAATATGGTTCTTTAAAACTCTGGTGTAACTTATACCTTAAACTCACTCACTGAGAGTTTTGTTTAATGGAAGAATAACACATTATATCCTCTATTCCACAAAGATACTTGCTATTAGAGCTGAACATGACACGTGACAGAACTTTCTCAAGTATGAGGTTTTCTTGTTCACATACTGTGAGAAGGAAAATGTTAACACAAAAGACCTTAAAAAAAAAAAAACGGTTTAAAATGCTAGTCTTCAAATAACAGTGTACTGCCTTGAAATATTGCATTTCCCAAGTCTAGGTAAGATTTAAAGGTAAGAAAAAGAAAGCTTTTCCCAAGGAGAGTTGGCCAGTGATCCTGAAGAGGTGGCCACTAGCAGCTTAAGTCTTCCCAAGAGGAAGAAATCCTCACAGAAGGAGGAAACGGTCAGTGATCCAGAAGAGGCAGCAAGCCCCAACGTCCCCAAGAAGAAAAGGAAATTTTCTTCTGAGGAACCTGAAGCTGCTGCTAGTGCCACAAAGAGTACAAAGAAAAAGAAAAAGTCCCAGAAAGCATCCTAAGAGGATTAAAATGGACATGCTTAGTGGGAGGGGCATGACTTGAAGGTGACAGTTCCTACCCATGATTAACCCCAATAAAAACACACAGAAAAAAAAAAAGAAAGAAAAAGTATGACATGGAGTGCAGAGTGCTAGGCTTTCTGGTTAGTGACCACTGCACAGCAGTTACCATCCTTTGTCCACTTCACAGTCATTTTCCTTTGAATTTACTTGCAGAACTTTCATTTCATCTGCCCTAAATGTGATACCTATTCCATGTGATTACTTTAGAGGGTGGTATATGACACAGTTCTAGAGAATGATGTCATAGAGGTTATACTTAAAAGGGACACAACAGATCAACGTTCCCCATCTTTGTAAGATGCTGTTGTTTCTACCTACTATGCTTAAGCTACTTCAATTATTTGTTACAATGAGAAGGACTAGCCACGAACAAAGGCAAAATATTCAGAATAGCAGTGAAAATACAGGAAGAATTTTGGCCAAGATGATACTATAAACCTGAAATTAAATTTTCTCTAACTTTTTATTACCGAAAACACTGAAATTTCATTGTGTAATTTTGTATTGGTTTTATTGTTAGCTATTTATTACCATTAGATTATATATTTGTTTTCTCCTGCTCAGGTTCCTATCAAGCAATTATATAATTACAGTTACACACAGGTACTATGATAACATACACCTGAGGGCAGCAATTGGGTCCAATAAATATCATGAATTGTTGAGCAAAGAGTACCTGAAGTTTTTCATTCAAATTCACCCCAATTACTCTTCTTATCCCAGATACCCACTGGCTTTATTAAATTCCAGTCTAACAGCTAACTAATAATCTATATAAAATATACCCCAAATCATGCAAACTTATTTGTGCTTTAAAAACAAATGTAAGGTTAGGGAAGCAGTTTGGTTGTAGAGTGTGTGCCAACCAAGTATGCAAGACTTTGTGTTCAATCTCCAGTACCTTACACACACAAAAGTAGTAAAAGCCAAATGGTGGTGGTACACGTCTTTAGTCCCAGGACTTGGATATCTATGAGTTCAAGGCCAGCCTGGTCTAGAGAGCAGGGTCCAAATGCCCCCCAAAATTAAAAAAAAAGTAGTAGTAATCAAGTAAAATAACACTACAGAAAAAAATTCTTGGATATTTTAAATTTTAATTATCATCATGCATTTCTAGTTCAAAACCCCAATTTTCAAAAAGTGCAACAAAAGAGCAACTTAGAACAGAGTGGGTCTGAAAGAGCAAATCTGAAAGAGCAGGACTAAGCCAGTGACCTGGGCCAGAGGAGGCCTACAGTGAACTCCAGGAGAGCAGGAGCTGATCCAGACCAGGGTCATTTGTGGGAGCAGGACTGGCACAGTGACCTAGGCCAGAGCAGGCCTGAAGTGGTGACCTCCACAGGAGCAAGACTGAACCTGAGACAGCAAACTCCACAGGAGCAGGTACAGGGGAGCAACTGCTGAGTGAGTGGGCCAGAGTCAGAGATCTATGCAGGTTTGGACGTGAATGTGGGACCTTCAAGGGAGAAGACCTAAGGAGAAACCCTGTAGGTCTGGGCATGAGTCTAGGACCTCAGAGGAACTAGGCCTGAGCCAAGTTTGGGCATCGGTCTGGGACGTCAAAGGGAATAGGCAGGACCACAAACCTCTGCATGTCTGAGTTTGAGTCTGGGACATCTGAGGGAGTAGGCCTAAGCCAGATACTCCATGAGTATGGGCACACAGAGTCAGGGACCTCTGAGGAAGTAGATCGGAATCAGAGACCTTTGCAGGACCAACCCTAAGCCAGGGAACTCTGCAGGAATGAATCCAGACCAGGGACATTTACAGAAACAGGTCTGAGCCGACAACCTAGGCTAGAGCAGGCCTGAGACAGCAAACTCCAAGGGAGCAGAGCAAAGCCCTTGAGTGCTGAGCGACCTCCAGGAACAGGGAGTGACCAACGAGATAACCAGCACTGTGGTACTGACTGTACCATGAGCAACAACCATAGGAGCCTTGGATTCACTGGCACCTAGAAGATTAATCAACAGAATCACAGACAGCACCCAACCACACCTATTAGAGGAAAACATGAGTAGAAAAGGAAAGGTCACACGCAATACCACAAAGAGCAACATGACACCAGTAAAACCAAAAGACCCTACAACAGCAAGACTTGAACTACCAAATATAGATGAAGCAAAAGAAAATGACTTAAAAAATAACTTCAGGAAAATGAAAATGAAAGCAGTGTTAAGAGGCAAGTTCATAGCACTAAATGCCTACATAGAAAAGCTGGAAAAATCCCACACTAGTGAATTAACAGAACATTTGAAAACTTTAGAACAAAAAGAAGCAAACTCACCTAAGAGAACTAGATGGCAGGAAACAATCAAATTGAGAGCTGAAATTAACAAAATAGAAACAAAGAAAGCAATACAAAGAATCAATGAGACAAAGAGTTGGTTCCTCAAGAAAATCAACAAAGTATACAAACCTTTATCCAAACTAACCAAAAGGTAGAGAGGGAATTTCCAAATTAACAAAATCAAAAATGAAAAGGGGGACATAGCAACAGACACGGCGGAAATACAGAGAATCATCAGGTCATATTTTGAAAACCTGTACTACACAAAATTGGAAAACTTAAAGGAATGGACAACTTTCTGGATAAATATCATTTACCAAAATTAAATCAAGACCAGATAAGCAAATTAAACAGACCTATAACTGCTGAATAAATAGAAACCGTCATCAAAAGTCTCCCAACCAAAAAAAGTCTGGGACCAGATGGTTTCAGCTCAGAATTCTACAAGACTTTCAAAGAAGAACTAATACCAACACTCCTCAAATTATTCCACACAATAGAAACAGAAGGAACATTGTCAAACTCTTTTTATGAGGCTACAATTTCCCTGATACCCAAACCACAGAAAGACATTACTAAGAAGGAGAATTACAGACCAATCTTACTCATGAACATTGATGCAAAAATACTAAATAAAATACGAGCAAATCGAATTCAAGAACACATCAGAACAATCATCTACCATGACCAAGTGGACTTCATCCCACAGATGCAGGGATGGTTCAGCATAGAAAAATTTGTCAATTTAATCCACCATTTTGAGATTTGAGAGAGTTCTCCACTCTCTCCATATCTATTCAATATAGTTCTTGAGGTCCTAGCTAGAGCAATAAGACACCAAAAGGAGATCAAAAGGAAACAAATCAGAAAAGAAGTCAAACTCTCACTATTTGCTGATGATATGATAGTTTACATAAGCGACCCCCAAAATTCTATCAAGCAACTTCTACAGCTCATAAACACTTTCAGTAATGTAGCGGGATACACACAAATGGGCTGAGAAAGAAATCAGAGAAATATTACCCTTCACAATAGCCACAAATAGCTTAAAATATCTCAGAGTAACTCTAACCAAACAAGTGGAAGACTTGTATGACAAGAACTTTAAATCTTTGAAGAAGAAAACTGAAGAAAATACCAGAAAGTGGAAATATTTCCCATGCTCTTGGGTAGGTAGAATTAATATAGTAAAATGGCAATCTTACCAAAAGCAATCTACAGATTCAATGCAATGCCCATCAAATTGCCAGCAAAACTCTTCACAGACCTTGAAAGAATGGTACTCAACTTTATATGGAAAATCAAAAAACCCAGGATAGCCAATACAAACCTGTACAATAAAGGAATTTCTGGAGGCATCACAATCCCTGACTTCAAACTACTACAGAGCTACAGTACTGAAAGCAGCCTGGTATTGGCATAAGAACAGACAGGAGGACCAATGGAACCAAACAGAAGACCCGGATATTAATCCACACATCTACGAACACTTGAATTGTGACAAAGAAGCAAAAAATATCAAATAGGAAAAGAAAGCATATTTAACAAATGGTGCTGGCATAACTGGATATCAACATGTAGAAGAATGAAAATAGATCCGTATCTATCACCATGCAGAAAACTCAAGTCAGAATGGATTAAAGACCTCAACATAAAAGACCTCAACATAAAGCCAGCCACTCTGACCCTCAAAGAAGACAAAGTGAGAAGTACCCTTGAACATATTGGCACAGGAGACCTCTTCCTAAATATAACCCCAGTAGCACAGACACTGAGAGAAACAATTAATAAATGGGACCTCTTGAAACCTCCTGAAAAGCTTCTGTAAAGCAAAGGACATGGTCAACAAGACAAAATGACAGCCTACAGAATGGGAAAAGATCTTCACTAACCCCACATCAGACAGAGGTCTGATCTCCAAAATATACAAAGAACTCAAGAAATTGGTCATCAAAAGAACAAATAATCCAACAAAAAAGTGGAGTACAAACTTAAACAGAGAACTCTCAACAGAGGAATCTAGTCATCAAAGAAATGCAAATTAAAACAATTCTGAGATTCCACCTTACACCTAAAAGAATGGCCAAGATCAAAAACACTGATGACAACTTATGTTGGAGAGGTTGTGGGGAAAAGGGAACACTTATGCATTGCTGGTAGGAATGCAAACTGGTACAACCCCTTTGGATGTCAGTGTGGGGATTTCTCAGAAAATTAGTAAACAACCTTCCTCAAGACCCAGTAATACCACTTTTGGGTATATATCCAAAGGATGCTCAACTGTGCCACAAGGACATGTGCTCAACTATGTTCATAGCAGCACTGTTTGTCATAGCCAGAACCTAGAAACAACCAAAATGCCCCTTGACCGAAGAATGGATAAGGAAAATGCGGTACATTTACACAATGGAGTACTACATAGCAATAACGACATCTTGAAATTTCCAGCAAATGCGTGGATCTATAAAACATCATTTTCAGTGAGGTAATCCAGACACAGAAAGAAAGTTATTACATTACTCACTCATAAGTGGTTTTTAAACATAAAGCAAAGAAAACCAGGCCACAAATCACAATCCCAGAGAACCTAGACTACAATGAGAACCCTAAAAGAGACATACATAGATGTAATCTACATAGGAAGTAGAAAAAGACAAGATCTCCTGAGTAAATTGGGAGCATGGGGACCTTGGGAGAGGGTGGAAGGGAGGGGAGAGGCAGGGAGGAGAGCAGAGAAAAATGTAGAGCTCAATAAAAATTAATAATAAAAAAGTGTAATAACATAGCCATTATTTTAAATGTGCACCTTTTGTATATTACAAATAAGGAGTCAACAGAAGTCTTTAAAAGGTAAAATAACACTTAAATCTTTGTGAATTACCAGGTCTCTTGTAACTACTTATGTTAGTCATTAATTTCTGAAAGCAGTTATAGTTAGTAAAAGCATAAACTGGTAAATAAGTTTCAATGATACTCTAAAAATATGATTTTACTCATGGATTTTTATTTACCTCAAAGACTTCCAATGGCAGTGTAAAGCAGTCCATGTCTCTAGTAAAGATTGTACTCTGAGGTAAGCTCTTTTAGAAGTTCAAATTTGACTCATATCTTAGTTTCTTGTATCACTTCCCTGAAAAGTAAGACTTGGTTCTATATGTCATTTCTCCGGTGTCAGTTAAATCCTGTCACTAATTTACACACAGAACAAAACTTAAATAAATCATACAAGATGCCCTCAAAATTTTCTTTCAGGATTTTTCAGGACTGTAGAATAAAATTTTAAACCCTCTATTTCTTACCATTTTGATTTTCTAAAAACTCGGGGAAATAGAAGAATTCAGGAATAAGTTCTTTTACATCATATGTATTATCCATAAGAGCTTGCCAGGTAGCAGGGATGGAATGGAACTGCCGGTCTGCACAGTCAAATCTGCACATGAGATTGAAAGACAACGAAAAACCTTTAAGCTCCCTTCAAATTTACATGTGACTACAGTTGCTCCTTCTTTATCTTCCTCTTTAATATCTGAAAACAACTTTTTAACATCTTTATGATAGTGATACTGCACATCTTTTTATTGTTAGACACCTATCTATTTTCTTTAGAGAAACTGCTATTCAGACCCTTTTCCATTTTTAAATTCAGTGTATTTGGTTGTAAGGGCTCTGTATATATTCTAAATACAAGTCCCTTATTGAATTTTCTTCTATTGTACTTTCTTGGTGGTACTTTATAAAAAACAAACAGAAGTAATTTTAAAGCTCTGTCAAACCACAGTTCTTCATAAAATTATAAAGAACCAAAATAAACCTAATCATAATTTCCTGTATTGTATGAACTTTTACCTGCCAGTACAACATTTTACTGATACTTAATAATCTTGAAGACAGAGTCTCTTGTTGAAAATCAACGTTTATTGTAATTAAGATGTGGTAGAGAATTCAGGCTAACTATCGATGTTACATGTAATGATAATAAAATAGGCAGCATTTGTATAATGTTGACTGAGTAGAGAAAACAAAATGGTAATGCTAAGAACTAAGGCAAAACAGAAACAAAATGCATACAAGGAAGATACCTGGAGAATACAGACTGACAGTAGGAGAATTATGTAGTTTCCTTAGAATAACTAGGAACATGTGAAATGTAGGAAAGTTAAAACACCCACAGATAATGTTATTGTTGCAGTATCACAGACCTGCTTAAGTGGCAGCTAGGAATCCCCAACTGCTTCCTCTATTTAGTCTTCACAAAACTTATTCTTAGGAAGATTGTGTAGTCACTGCTGAGAACTGACTACCTGTGGATGGTTCAGATTTATCTCTAAATCACTTAATTCAATAACTTGAAGAGGGAGTTGTTACTTGGAATTGAACCCAGGACCTGTATATGCTAGATAAATTCTCAGCCACCGGACAACAACCTTGGTCTGATATCTAATTATAAATCTCTAGTTGACTTCTCAAATTTGAAGAGATTCCAAATGTATACTACAATAACAGTATAAAAAATCATATTCAAATGTCTTATATCTGAACCAACTGGAATGACTTGTTGTAAACTACTTTGGCTGATTTTATCTAAATTAAAACCTAGTAGAGGATTTAAAAGGCATAAATCTATCATTCAGAAAATGACATCAAGATGAATAGTTCCTCTCAATTTTATAGTCAGAGAAAAAACAGGTTTTTACTCTAAGCATACCTTCCACTCTGAAGCTGGATGTGGAGGGTAGTAAATGGTTCTACACGGATAAGATAGTGCATGACACCTGCAGAATTTGAGTAGTGAGTACCATAATGAAACTTATCAATCGTTCCCATTGGATCCTCAAAAGTTTCATACCTTAAAAAAAAAGGTGGAGTTTTATGACCTTAAAAACAAAATGATAAGAGTCTGTACTAGTTTACCTAAAGCATAGTATTCTTTAAAAAGTCAATCCTTAGTCATATACTTTACTATCAAATTAAGTATCTTCATCCCCACATATAATAGGAAAAAATTAATTTCTAAGAATGTTTCCTAAACAATGCAGTATCACTAAAACAAGCTTTTAGAACAATTAAAATAATTTTATTTAAGTGTATAAGTGTTTTGCCTGCATGTGAATATGCACAAGGATAACTGAAAAAAATTTAAGTAGCTTTGAAAAAGGTAACATGGATATGGATAAATGGTCCAGGGGTTAATAGCATATGATGCCCTTTCTAGAGGACCTGGGTTTGGTTCCCAGTACTCATGTGGTTGCTCATAAACCTCTGTGACCCCAGTTCTAGAGTTTCTGATGTCCCTTCTTCTGGCTTCTGTAGGTACCATGCATACATGCAGAAAAACAAATTTTTTTTCCAAAACTTAGGTGCTGAGGAGATAGTTTAACAATTAAGAGTGCTAGCTACTCTACCAGAAGACATGGGATCAATTCCCAGCACCCACAGAGCAGCTCACAGGCACCCGTAACTTCATTTCCAGACCCAACACCTTCTTCTGACCTCTGTAGGCACATGTGTGATGTACACAATATATGCAGCAAACCCCAATCATACTTATATAAAATAATAATAAAAAGGAATCTTTTTAGTTTAAAAAGGGTAATGCTTGTTTGTTTTGATTGAAATTAGCACAAATTCAAACAATGGCTATCTCAAAAGATTTAAAAAGCACTTACTTTTCTTGCATAGCTTTCACATTTTTTTCATTAACTACTCCAATTGGTTTAGAAAGATCTCGAAATACAGTGGGGTTATTAAGGTCCAACTCTTCTGAAGTATAATCTTGCAAAATCCAGGGAAACTAAGAGACATAATTCAAAATTTAGAGATTTCTTCCTAGAGAACATAACATTCCCACATCAAATATAAAATGTTCATAAAGATTAAAAACAGGTAATCACTAAAAAGTTTTTCTTATTAAAAATCCTTTAAAAACATGTTTTAATATTTGTTTATTTCAGTTCAATAGTGTAATTTCCTATAATTCTTCTGGGCTATTTTTAATACAATGAAACAAATAGGACTTTAGTTTTTAATTACTATTCTTCATGTTTATGATACTTTAAAAGTATGGATTGGGACTAAAGAGATGGCTCAGTGGTTAAGAGCAAAGAGTGCTCTTCCAGAGGACCTGGACTCAATTCCCAGCACTCACACAGAAGAAAAGGTCATATGGGGGCGGAAAACATAAAGGCAGGGTAGGTGTGCTATACGTGAGGGTTTCTTTCATAATGCTGGAGATTGAACCCAGAGCTTTACATATGGTACAAGAATATTCTACCACTGAGCTATGCCCAAGCCTCTCCATTTTTCTAAATAAAAGCATAAATATCAAATATAGTATTGTACATTATAAAAGTGTAAGTGAATTTTAGAAATTTATAGAAACTTACTACAGGGTACTGTGCAAGGTCATTATAGGTTCGTCCTGCCATTGTGTTTATTTGAATGAGGTAGTCAAAGTTTGTTATCTCTCGATTCACCCATTTCTGAACAGTACAAAAAAGAACAATAACAGAATTATATCATGTAACCTTTTAGAATGTGACAATTATTAATAACCAACATATTTTTGTAATCATTATATATCTTCATGATTGATGAGATGGAGCTAAAGAAGTTTAACATGAAGATAAATCAACTTCTCCATAATTTATTTCCTTTGAAAATTAGTCTCTAAGGAAAAGAGCAAAAAATAAACAAAAGCATTATACCATACTCTGGAAAGTCTTAAATAAGAATTAAGTCTTGCCAGGTGTCATAATGCATATGTTTAATTCCAGTTACTCAAGTGTAGAATTTAGGAGGGTGGCAAGTTGGAGGATACGCTGGCCAATACACCAACCCATTAAAAAGTCTAGGGACATAGGTTGGTGTAGAACACTTGCAGTGTAATACTCTGGGTTTAGTTTCATGTAACATAGAGGGGGAAAAAGAAAAATTAAGTCTTCTTCAACTAAATATTTTATTTATCTTAAAACTTTAATTTCTAAAAAGACTGCCCACCCCACTTTTGACATTTTATAACTATGCATACTATAAGGAAGTACTTTAACATTCTATGTGCTAAGCTAAGGTTATTGGATTTTAGAATGATTAACTACCTGAAGAAAAAACACCTTTACAGAGTAAAATGAGGTGGGACTAGATAGGAAAAAACATTCCTTTCTATTAATCACCTTAATCATTTAGTTTTCTAATGTGCATACACAGTGGAGTTATACATTAGAGTTTCCCTGATAGAATATCAATCAACGTTAACCTACTGTGGACCAAAAGCAAAAGGTTATAACTATGGTGAATAGTGAAAAATGAAATCTGTATGCTGCAATCTATAAAGTGAAATCCATATATTGCGATATATTTCTATATATAAGAAGTTCAATTGTTCTTAGGTGTAAAGTTGAAAAATCAATAGTTAATTGATGTAGGAGGATCTTCTGTATTTGTGTATTGCTTTCATTGGTTAAATAAAGAGACTGCCTTGGCCTTTTGATAGGGCAGCCCTTAGGTGGGTGGAGTAGACAGAACGGCAGGCTGGGAGAGAGAAGGCAATGAGAGAGACGCCATGCTTCTCCAGTCCAAGATGGACACTGGTTAGACTCATGCCGGTAAGCCACAGTCAAGTGGCAATACAGATTACTAGATATGGGTTAGTTTAATATGTGAGAGTTAGCCAATAAGGTACTAAAGATAATGGGCCAGACAATATTTCAATAAGTACAGTTTCTGTGTAATTATTTCGGGTATAAGCTAACCAGGCACCAGGAATGCAGCCTGCATGCCTCTTACTACAGTTAATGAATAAAGTTTATTCAAAAGCAAAACGAACTATACCTTATTAAAAAAAAGGCTTATTTCAGACAACAGATTCTTGGTTAGGGAACTTCACAGAAGAGCCTGGCATGCATGGGACCCTGTTTCCAATTCTCCCCCCCCCAGACACAAATTCTAAATGGAAGAACAAAGGCCAGGAGTGGTGGATCACACCTTTAATCCCAGTACTTAGGAGAGAGAATGTCAATCTCTGTGTATCTGAGGTCAGACTTAATCTACATAGCGAGTTCCAGGTCACCCAGGGCTAGATAGACCTTGTATCCACAAAACCAAAACTTACTAACTAACCAACCAACCAACCAACCAACCAACCAACCAACCAACCAACCAACCAACCAACCAACCAAATGAATGAATGAATAAATGAATGAATGAATCAATAAGTGGTCTTGAGCAGTTAGAAAACAGTATAAAATGAATAATAACAACAACCTACAAATTTTCCTACCTGTGTCAATCCTGATGCTTTGAACAATTCTTGTGGCGATCTTGCTCCATAACTATTAGGAGAATGAAGTGACAACAGTCTGCTATATACTTTGTTTCTAACCTACAAAAAACATTTCTGTTTAGTTTAAAAACTTGTCAAGACAAATATGGATTAAGGGTTTTGAAATAGTTTTAGCAAGACATAATCAATCCTTTAAGAATAATAGTATTTTCTTCTTGCTTCACAGTTGTGCCATTATCGTTTTTTTTTTTTTTTTTTTACTTCAGAGAATCTTCACCACTCCACAACTTGTTAGCAGTTATCACCAATTCTGCTTCCTCCCTATTTTCTTGAAAATCATAATCTACTACCTGTTTTATAACTTCAACTCTTCTGGACATTTCATATTAACAGTGGATTATGCTTTTAATTTCTTTACTATACTTGGTGCTGTGGTTTAAATATGTTTTTTTAAAGTTTATAATTTAGAAAACTGATTCTCAAATAACAAGTTCATAATTGGAGATGGTGTATTTGGAGATTTCAATCTTAAATGAGGTCATGGGGACAATAAAATGGCAGATGAAGGTGCCTACCAGAAATTCTGATTGCCTGACTTTGATCCTTAGGAACCACATTGTGGAATGGAAGAACTGACTCTTATTAAGTTGTCCTATGGTTTCTACAGGCACACTACAACTGCCACACATATAGTTTAAAAAAATGGTGTCACGAGGCTGAAACATCATATTGACATAGTGTCCTCCTGAGAAGAGAACAGGAAACCCAAGCACACTATGCACAGCTTGTCTAAGCTTATAACATAATCAGGTGTCTGCCAGCTACTGGTTGATATTCAACGTTCTACTACACACACTCACTTAAAACAACCACAACCCCCCCCCAATTACCAATAAAGGTTCATATACTGACTAATCTCAGAATACATTTTCTCCTTTAATATTTTCTATTGATAGGAATACAGTCCAAAACACAATTAGAGTTCAATAGCTGGAAGTTATTCCAAAATAATAGTCTGTGATTATCAGAAAGGTACCATACCTCTTTTTTGAAATTGAGAAAGTAGTTAGATTGATCAACATGAAATATCTCAAGTGCTGATCTCCTTAAGTTGTAACGACGTAAGTGAATCTCTCGAATGTGAGAATGAGGCCACTTAAAATCAAAGCCTGTTCCTGAGACAGAAGGAATCTTGTGACTGAGGTGCCACATAAAGCTACTCATTGTATGCAAAATATCTCGTTTCCAAAAGTAGTACTTAGGGGAAAGAAATGCCACATTGTAGGAAACATGTACTTATTAGGAGTTATAAATTGTTTCTTTTAAACTACTCTATGAGAATAGATGATACTTTTGAATATTCATACTTTGGAAATCTTTCTCTTCCTAAGATGTTGGATCTTCAGATTTAATCATAAAAAAGAGCTTACAGGATGGTGTATAATATACAAAGGTATGATAAAATTAAGACTGCATTTTGCAGCCATAAGTTTATTGTGATACCCTCAAGCCAAACCTCTTAAAATACACTAATAATGATGGCAATGACAAAAAGCAATTGGTTGTGGGTATGCATGCGAATAATCCTAGCCACTCAGAAAGCTGAGGCAAGAAGATTTTAAGTGTAAGACCAGCCTGGGTAACATTTGCCTTGTGTAAGAATACAGCCCTGGTTTCCGAATCTCTTGAGTTCAAGGCCAGCCTGATCTACAGAGAGTTCCAGAATAGCCAGGGCTATACAGAGAAACCCTGTCTCAAACAAGCAAGCAAACAAATAAAACCCCAAAATCAAAAAATGGCCTTGGTTTCAATCACGAATACTGTGTATATATGTGTGTACATAAACAAATTATCATTCCCCTTCAATACATAATGGTTGGATGAACCTAATTCATTATTGGCTTTCCATTTTTTAATTTTACAAGAAAAACCATAATTTTACAATCTCATCTTGCTTCTCCCTCTAATTCATAACTGATGGAACAGAATACTTAATAACTGAAGGTATTTTCCTAAAATTACTCACCATCTTCTTTTTCAATACTGTTATCATGGAAGTAAATGTGTTGAGTAGTGATTTCTAATCTGCCAGGAATTATGTCGATTACTGTAATGAGTTCACAGTCTTCAGTCAACACCAATTTTTCCTTTTGATCCTGTTCTTCCTTCTCATCACTGCCAAACAAACAGTTTAAAAGAGGCAATCATTGCCAGGTAGTGGTGGGGCACGCCTTTAATCCCAGCACTCAGGAGGCAGAGGCAGGTGGATCTCTGTGAGTTTGAGGCCAGCCTGGTCTACAAGAGCTAGTTCCAGGACAGGCTCCAAAGCTACAGAGAGAAACCTTGTCTCAAAAAACAAAACAAAACCAAAAAACAAAACCGAAAAAGAAGCAATCATCAATTTAGTTCACTTATGTAGAAAAGAATATCTTCTTTCACTGTTGATAGTGAATGTTGATGCTGTCTTTTTTGAAATTCCTTTTCAGTCCAGCCAGAAGCTTATGTTTTTGTAATATGTTTATTTTTTTTTACTAAGTTTTGTTTCAATAATTATTCAGTTTTTTCATGTCACTTGAATGAATTTCTTCTTATATCTTTATTTTTCTTTTGTTCTTATATTTTATGCAGATAATTTTCTTTCAGATCCTAGACCAAACCTAGGCTTTGTGGTGCACACTAGGTGAGCCCGCTACTGCTGTGTTTCCCCCGGATCTGTTGTACATTTCCAGATTAACACAGCTTAAGGCAGACACCATTAGGTATGATGTTTTCATTCAAAAAACAATTTATAATTTCAAGATACAGATCCCAACAAACTCAGGTGAAAAGCCTTTCTTAATAATTTCAGTAAATACTCACAGGTTTTTAAAGATAGCTTGTTATTAATAATTGCACTTTGGAAAAACAAATTCAAGCAAATCCACAATTTTACAATCCCATTTCTCATACACATTAAATGCTTTCGAATACTCATACATACACATCTACTCTGGCTACCATGTCCTCTTCCAGAAGTTCTAGTTTATCTTCCTCCATATCACTAAGTTTAACTTGTTTCACTACTTCCAAAAGCAAAGAGTCATTAGAAGGCTGCAAGTGTTGGACACCTGTTTAAGCAAAAAGATTCAGTTAAAAATAGCACAAAGTTTTCTAGCACATCTATATTTTCTGACAGTTATGAGGCCTGATTATTAAAATATATGCTTTAAAATTATAGTTATTTTTTAACAATATCTAATTCTTGATTCAGAAATAGGCTAAGTACTGGATCAGCACTCTGAGGTAGAAAGCTGACTTTATGCAAATTACAGATCCATAAATCATAATTATACTCAATTAAAAAGCATGCTAGTAGTAAAATAGTCTCAATGTGTTGATATATGATTGTGCACTTGTACTGACTAACAAGTATGAGCTAGTGTAGGCATAGTGGCACATGCCCTTTAACCCTAGCACTTGGAGGCAGCGGCAGGTGGATCTCTGTTAGAGGCCAGCCTGGTCTACATAGCTAGTTCTAGGACAGCCAGGGCTACATCAAGGCTCTCCCTCAAAAACAAAACAAAACAAAAAACCCAAAAAACTGTATGATCAGTTAGTTGTCTACAGCTGACAGGTAATCAATAGATGAATCATTATTTTCTGGAATACATGGAAAATAACATAATACAGTATTTTATATTGTATAAACTAAAGAATTTGTAATAAAAAAGGGCTTTGTAATAGAAAAGAACATGGACTCTGAGTTGGTACACCAGATTTAAATTCTATACTATCTCTGTTCTCTCTGAATATGTGCTTTCTACTTTTTAAAACTGTTATGACGGTCCAGGTGGCAGTGGCGCACACCTTTAATCCCAGCACTCGGGAGGCAGAGGCAGGTGGATCTCTGTGATTCAATCTCTACAAGAGCTAGTTCCAGGACAGGCTCCAAAGCTACAAGAGACCCTGTCTTGAAAAACAAAAAACAAAAACAAAAACTGTTATGATTTACATGGGACTTCATAAAACTAAGACTGTGTACAGTTAAAAAACAAAACAACAACAAACCCCAACAGGTGAAGAGGATCTTAACCAGTTACACATCTAACAGAAGGTTAATATCCAGAATATAAAAAGAATCTAGAAAGGAGCCTAAACAACACACACACACACACACACACACACACACACACACACACACACACACACACACACAGACACACCCCCTATTAAAAAATGGGCCCAGGACTAGAACAGAGAGATTTTAAAAGAAGAAAAAAATAGCTAAGAGATATTTTAAAAAGTGTTTACTGTCCCTAGCAACTACGGAAATATGAAAACAACTTCAAAACTTCATTTCCCAGTCAGAATGGCAAAGATCAATCAATGAACAACAGACAACAGATGCTAGAGGGATGTGGAGAAAAGAGAACCCGCATTCACTGTTGGTCAGGGACATCTAGGAACAGAGGGCTGAAAGACTGTAAGAGCCATGGTTTGCCGTGGGAGTGTAGCTACTGAGAACATCAGAAGATATACCCACATTAGGCCTAACCAACAGACTGCCCAAATGTGAGTTGGACAAGGACAATAGCCATGTCATATGGATTTGGGGGGAAAGTGGGGAGACAAGATGCCAGGCCTCAATGGGTAAAACTGTGATGAAAAAAGTTGAAAGGACAGCGCTTTTCCTGAATTTAATACAACTTAAATAAAGAGAAAAGGCTATAAACTTAGACCCATAATCACGTGCGGAGGTATGAGAAGGAAAAGGAAAAGGAGGGTGAATTTTCTTAAGTAGGATTTCTTGAAAAATAACAGAGAAATGGTGCAATTTACAACTACCAAGTTGAAGTAATTCACTGAAAAAAAAAAGTCTCCTAGATGATGAGGATAATTAATTTCGACATATTCAATTCCCAGAATATTGACAAAGCAGAGCAGCTTATACAACTGTGTGCTGCTATGTAAGATACATTCAATTAATGTCTGTATCATGGACAAAAATATTATTTTATATTAAGGGGAAAAATTCCAATATCTGATTTACTTTAGAATACAGAATCCTAAATGATAGGCATATGGCTTTTTCAGTTTTGTAGGATATCAATGTTAAATGGGAAAAAAAATCGAAAAATTGACACTGATTTCATCTATAAACCTTTCGTGAGACATAACTGGCATACAAGCAGCTACACTGACAATAATTATTACTTGGTAAACATGTAGGTGCCACAAACTCATCACAAGAAATACTTCATATTTCAGACTTAGATAAAATTAACAACATTGAATTCATATACCCATTTATACATACAGTTTAAAGCACTATATCCCTTCCTTCTTAAGTCAACATCTAAAATAACAAACAGTAAGCATTCAATCAACATCTTCACTTTATTAAAATAGGTAAATACTGTAACTCACCTAAATTATCTCTTAAGGCACTAGCATCCTCATGGGTGTTGAAATTATAATTGGGTACCAGTTTAAGTCTCATGCGGGAATAATTTTCTACATTAGCCAGTTTCCAATGAATTCGATTCTGTTTCCTAGAAACATTCACAATGAAACAAGTAAAATTACTAAAAATTATAAAGATTAGTTGTTTGAAGGGAGTAAGAAATAATTCACAATTGTTTAATACCATTTTAGACAATGTTCAAAGACAGAGCATTTGCCAAGCATGCACAAGGCCCTGGTTTTGATTACCAGCACTATAAAACGAAAGACTTGTGTAAATTTTAAAGAAAGCAGTGGGGTAGGGGATAAATAAGAACAAAGTATAATGACACTATGCAAATACCATATATTAAACCTAATATTCTTTATAGGCTAGCTATTACTTTTGAACAAATTTAAATATTTGTGTTTATTATCTGGACAATTGTCAAGAAAACTAAAATGAGCATGTTTAAGTATGACATATACATGATGAACCTAAGAGAGCCTCAATTATTTACCTAAGATGCCATGAAGCTTAATGGTAGACAATTAAGATTTGAAGACTAACTTTCAGACTTCTAGCTTGATTACTTTTTCACTGTTAAATGCAATTTCATGACCATAATAGAATTTTAAACTTTTATTATAAATAAAGATAACTGAAAACGAATGAAAGACCAAAATATCAAAGTTAAGATGGTAAAACACTTAGAAGAAAAAGGTAAATTTTTATGACCCTGGACATAGGTACACTTAAAAAAAGCTAGATTCATTAATATTGATAGCTTTGAACAACAACACTATCAAGAAAGTGATCTACATATCTGAAAATCACCTCTTGATGATTATTGAGAATGCTATACAACACACATACATGCATACAAACACCCCCCAAAAAGTCCAACGACTCAATTGGATAGCTAGGCAAAGGAAACAAGACAAAAACAAGCACACGGAACAGTGCTCAGCATCATTAGTTATTAGGAGGATGGATAACAAAGTTACAAGGTAATAATTTATACACAACACAAAGGAAATCTGAAATATTGGAAAGTGACAAGCACTGGTTAGAATGTGGCAAAATTGGAAAACATATACTCATACCCTGAACATAAAATGATGTAGCAGATGTGGAAGTCAATTCTTTGATAAGTTAAATATGAAATATGACCCAGAAATTGCACTTGTATTATATATACCCAGAAGAATTAAAAGCATGCTCTCAAACCAACATTTTGACACAACTGTCAACACAGCACTGGTAATAGTAGCTCAAAGGGGCAAACAAGTAAATGTTTATCCTTTCACTAGCTGGCTGAAAAGATAAACAAAAAGTCTGGTTTACTACTTTTTAAAAACAAGGGTTATAAAATATATACACCAAAACAGAAATGAAAACAGTAATTTGTAAAGTGTTGAAGTATAACTTTAGCTTAAGAAGGCAGAAATATTCTTATGAACTACTTGAGTGTAATATATGTAATATCAGAGTAGAAGAACTACCCACAAGGAACAAACCTCTAATCATCCCAAACCAATTCATAAAATGATAATAAAGTTTGAAATACTCGTTAAAAAACTGAAATAAGGAGATGGCTTAAAAGTTTAAAATGTGGAGGCAACAACCTTCACAGGTGCAGGAGCAGACGCAAGAGAACTACCTGAGAGAGCAGGTCCGGACCAGAGACCTCTGAGGTAGCAGCCCTGAGCCAGCCTTCACAGATAATAAATGGGTTGAGAAAGAAATCAGAGAAATATCACCCTTCAGAATAGCAACAAATAGCTTAAAATATCTCAGAGTAACTCTAACCAAACAAGTGGAAGACCTGTATGATAAGAACTTCAAATCTTTGAAGAAAAAAATTGAGGAAGACACCAGAAAATGGAAAGATCTCCCATGCTCTTGGGTAGGTATTATTAACATCATAAAAATGGTGATCTTACCAAAAGCAATCTACAGATTCAATGCAATGCCCATCAAAAGTCCAGCAAAATTCTAGCAAAATTCTTCACAGACCTCAAAAGAACGGTACTCAACTTTATATGGAAAAGCAAAAAACCCAGGATAGCCTAAAGCAGTCCTGTACAATAAAGGAACTTTTAGAGACATCACAACCCCTGACTTCAAACTACTACAGAGCTACAGTACTGAAAACAGCCTGGTATTGGCATAAGAACAGACAGGAGGACCAATGGAACTGAATCGAAGACCCAGATATCAATCCACACACCTATGAGCACCTGGTTTTTGACAAAGAAGCAAAAAATATCAAATAGGAAAAAGAAATCATATTCAAATGGTACTGGCATAACTGGATATCAACATGTAGAAGAATGAAAACAGATCTGTGTCTATCACCATGCACAAAACTCAAGTCCAAATGAATCAAAGACTTCAACATAAAACCAACCTCATAGAAGAGAAAGCAGGAAGTACACTTGAACGTATTGGCACAGGAGACCACTTCCTAAATATAACCCCAGTAGCACAGATACTGAGAGAAACAATTAATAAATGGGACCTCCAGAAACTGAAAAGCTTCTGTAAAACAAAGGACACGGTCAACAAGACAAAACAACAGCCTACAGAATGGGAAAAGATCTTCACTAGCTCCACATCAGACAGAGGTCTGATGTCCAAAATATACTATACAGAGAACTTAAGAAATTGGTCATCAAAAGAACAAATAATCCAATAAAAAAGTGGAGTACAAACCTAAACAGAGAACTCTCAACAGAGGAATCTAACAAGGCTGAATTACACTTAGGAAATGTTCAACATCCTTAGCTATGAGAGAAATGCAAATCAAAACAACCATCTTATACCTGTTAGAATGGCCAAGATCAAAAACACTGATGACAATTTATGCTGGAGAGAATGTGGGATAAAGGGAACACTCCTCCATTGCTGGTGGGAGCGCAAACTGGTACAGCCACTTTGGGAATCAGTATGCTGATTTCTCAGAAAATTAAAAAAAAAACCCAAAACAAAACCTTCCTCAAGACTGAGCAATACCACTTTTGAGTATCAACTATGTTCATAGAAGCATTATCTGTCATAGCCAGACCCTGGAAAGAACCTAAATGTCCCTTGAGCGAAGAATGGATAAAGAAGATGTGGTATATTTACACAATGGAATACTAAGCAGCATAAAAAAATGATTATCTTGAAATTTGCAGGCAAACATCATATTGAGTGAGGTAATCCATACCAAGAAAGACAAATATCATATGTACTCACTCATAAGTGGTTTTTAGACATAAAGTAAAGAAAACCTGCCTACAAATCACAATCCCAGAGAACCTAGACAACAATGAGGACCCTAAGAGACACATACATGGATCTAAACTACGTGACATAGAAAAAGACAAGATCTTCTGTGTAAGTTGAGAGCATGGGGACCATGGGGAGAGGGCAGAAGGGGAGGGGAGAGGTAGGAGGGAGTGGAGAAAATATATAGCTCAATAAAAACAATAAAATAATAATAAAAAGTTGAAAATATATAGCCACAGCTCTAAAAGACAAAATATACACCTACCTTTTAGCCCAAGGCCCCCTTTCACATGTAAGATAGAGTCTAATTGCCTTCCACCATCTAAAAGTGGCCAACTGTTGACTGCTAAGTTGTTTAATCATATTATTGTACCTCAAGTTCTCTTGACGTGCTTTTCGATTAAATGGCTCCACAAAATACTCCTAAAACAAACAGCAAAAGGAACATTTTATAATATATTTACAAATTTTAATTTGACCAATAAGAATGGTGTATGAGGAAAGAGATAATTAACATCATCTTCTTATTTTATTACAATATTTGTCTTTGATGAGGATGGTAGAATTTCAGTTATTTTCTACTTAGAGTTTCTGTAATGCTCTATGCCCTATGGTTGATAAAATAGATCAGTGGGGTAAAAGGCATCTACTACAGAGCATAACAGACTGAGTTTGCTCCCAGCACCCCAAGTGTGGTAGTTTATGTCTGTAACCCCAACACTAAGGAGGTAGAGTTCAGAAGATCACAAGTTTAAGGTTATCCTTAGCTGTATATCAAATTTGAAGCCACTCTGTGATACCTAAGACTGTTTAAAAAAAATTAAAATTTAAAATAACTGCTGTAACTCAAGAGAAACAAGCTGTGAATAAATTGTAGCTGTTACCAAACTTGTGAAGGAAATTGTACCTGGATTCAACTAAAACAGATCACTGCTGAGAAAACTGAGGAAGTCATAAAGTTCCATGAAAATCAAGTAAGAACTCATCACCACTCTTATCACATGTATACAACTTCTTCATTAAATGTTTGGTAGAGGGCTGGTGCAGGAAACCATGGAGTTGGCCTGCCCTAGCTGCCTTAAGAGGAATGTGTCATAGTTTCTCAAGTTGGAGTTCACGGCTCTTGGGGTACAATGTGTTTCCAGTTCCAGAGAGATACTGATGCAGTCCCTCAGGCAGTGAAGCATTCAGGCTGCTCTGTGTTTCTTTGTACATTCCCTTTGTAGCCAGGGAATCAAGAAAACCTAACGGGACAATAGGTCTTAGACATTAATCTTGTGTACCCTGTATGGCTTGCAAAGGTCACTGTATCCTAGCAACTACAATTGTATTGATCCTGCTAATTGCCAGTATATTCTGTTTCTGATAAAGGTCTAAAAAGTCTGATTGCTCTCAGTAAATTGTCACAACCTCAGTTGTGCTGTGGACTCTCCAACTTGGCCTGATTTCCTTGACCTTACTGGTAAAGTAAGCACAAGCGCTTACAGGCTGGAAATACGGCACAGCTGGTAGCATGTTTCTCTAGCAGTCCAATCAATAAAAAGACACCAACTGTGGCATCTCATCTGGAAAGTGAAAACAGGAGGGTCCTAAGTTCAAGGCCATCTTTGCAGATACAGAAAATTAGTTCAAGGTCAGTAGGGGCAACATGAGACCCTGCTTCAAAAAATAAACAGGCAAGTAAGAAGTTAGGCAAACCTGCTAGTAAAACCACTCAGGCCTTGCATTTTCCCTTTTTAAAGGTATATAAATTTAACTTTATTATACATAAAAGACTATGCAGTTCATCTCTACATTTTAAAATAAGTTTTAAATCCTCTACCTACCAAGAAGCTGATGGATCTGAGTAGTCATATTTCCACGTCCTAAGCAACTTACATCTGTGGGGTTGATGGCAACATTGCCTCTTTCATTTCTGCTGCAAGTAAGTTTTCATTTCTCTTTGTCAAGCTGACTAGAAGTTTATTGGTTTTGTGAACATTTTCAAGAGTTTTAGATTCACTGATTTTTCTTTTTCTGCTTTTATTTATTTTTTTTTTAATTGGTGTGCTGGAGAGATGGCTTAGGGGTAAGAGTGCTTCTTGCTCTTACAGAAGAACCAAGTTCAGGTCCAGCACCAACAGAGTGGTTCACAATTACTTGTAACTCTAGTTCCAGGGATTTAATATTCTCTTCTGACATCGTAGGTCTCTTGCACATAACCAGGCACAAGCATGTATTCAGGTACACACACACTAATAAAAATAAGTAACTTTTAAATGTTTAATTGGCTGGGTGGTAGTGCCACACACCTTTAATCCCAGCACTCGGGAGGCAAAGGCAGGCGGATCTCTGTGAGTTCGAAGTCAGCCTGGTCTACAGAGCTAGTTCCAGGACAGCTAGGGCTTCACAGAAGAAACCCTGTCTTAAAAACAAGCAAAATGTTTAATTGAAATTAATTTGTATGAGTGGAGGGCACATCAAAACACCCTATCAGTATCTACTAACAGATTTTCAACTTAATAAGATGTTTTACACAATCATAAAGTCAATTTTTACTACTGAAATGGTTAATGATTGACCTTGTTTCCAAATTTCTGGTAGAGTTACTTTCATATAATAGTAAACACTTGTAGTTAACATGAAAATTCGATCTAGAAAACAGCTTTTACCTGAAATTTCAGTTTACTTTCTCCTCCCTCTCGGTCTCTTTTATGCATATTCACCATTAAGGCTTCATAGCAGTTCTTCCAGTAAAGTGCCATGTTCTCATGACCATCATAAAATGTATGTGTCTCATACTGCTTCATGTAAGGTATAATCTTAGATGAGAGAAAAAGAAAGAATACACAGAACTTACTCCTCTATAAAAATGATAAATCAACAGAAAAGTATTGCTCAAAAAAGTTAAACTGTGAGACTGGAGGGATGACTCAACAGTTAAAAGAATACTTGCTGAGAGCAACCACAGGACAGGAGTTCAGGTCCCAGCACTCATATGCATCTTGCAACCCTAGCTCCAAGGGATTTTACACCCTCTTCTTGTCTCTTTGTGTGGAGCACACACCTGCACATATACGCATGCATACACTCATGAACACACATATAAATAAAGAAAAATGATTTTAAAAACTTACGTATTTTTCAATGTAAACTTGCCATTCATCTGAATTGCAGTATTCTTGAAAATCTTCAAAAAATGAAGTACTTCCATCGGTAAAAGGCAAAGAAGGCAGGTGCAAGTTCATGAAAAGCAGCTCATAAATTTTAGAAACCAGAGTACGGAAAAGAGGAATCAGAAATGAATAGATTTCTGTCTGTTCCTTGATTGACCGACTTAGGATATGTTCTAGTTTCCCTAAAATGTAGCATGCTTCATTTTGATTTTCAATCACTTTAGTCTGAAGAAGGGCATTTAGCTTAGCTGATGCTATTGCACAAACCTGAAAGAAAAAAGGTTAAATGAGAAAAAAAATCATTAAAACAAACACAGAATATTAGCAAAAGATCTGACCCACTCCAAAAATTCAGAAGCTTTATGTAGTACCTGTCAATAACTATGGACTTACTTTACTTCCAAGCAAAAAGTGAAGTGTGCCATTGTTTCATAGACATTGGCATAAAACATGAAACTATTTGGAGAGAGACAAAAACCTAAAAAAATTTTTAATAATCACATTATTCCCATTCAGACTGATTCCCCAATTCCAATTCTAAGTGAAATAAAACCTATAAGACATCTGCATACAGACTGGTTGCTTAGAGAGGAACACCCAGTGTAGGAGGCCTCAGCACTTTTTATATTCAGCTGATCTTTGCCTTAGAGAAAGGGACTAGTTTTCTTACAATGGGCAGTCAACAAACTTGCCTTTTACTCTAGAAAGAATCATGGTTTCTATCTTCCACAGCTATTCACAATACAAAACAACTCAAAAGAATGGATATCCAGGTGTGGTGGGACACACCTTTAAGCTTAGTACTTGGGAGGCACAGGTAGGCAGATCTCTATGATGGGTAGCCTGGTCTAGTGAGGTCCAGCATAACCAGGGCTATGTAGAGACCACACCTCAAAACAAAAACAAAAAACACTCCAGAATAGCTTGAATAGAGAGAATCTATCTCAAAACAATCAAACAAAAAAAAAAAAACCCAGAATGATAAACAAATAACAACAAAAGAATAGATAACAAGAACAATTAGTCACATGATTAAGCAGAAATGCAACAGACTTGTGGAGAACTATCTACCAACAATGACTATAGGAAGCAGCAGTATTTTTCTCTGGGGAAAACTGTAAGTTGAGACTGCCTGTTCATTTTATGGCTGCTCAGATCTGAATAATCACACAGAAACTACATTAATTATAACCCTGTTTGGCCAATGCCTCAGGCATATTTCTAGCTAGCTCTTACATCTTGAATTAACCCATTCTATTAATCTATGTGTCATCACAAGACTGTGGACTCACCAAGGTTCCAGCATTCCCAGCTTCTCCTTTGGCAGCTACATGGCTTTTCTTTGACTCTGCCTACTCTCTCTCTATCTCTGTTCTGATTTCTCACCTGGCTTTACTCTGCTAAGCCTTTGGCCCAAACAGCTTTATTCATCAACCAATAAAAGCAACACATATACAAAAGGACATCCCACATCAGAAAATGAAGTTGAAAACAGGCCCAATTGCAATTTGCATCCTTAAGCAAAGAACAGTGTGGTGAGAATAGCAAATAAGCAGACCAACTGAATCTTGTTTTAAACTCATCTTAATAAAGCAATTCTCAATTATTTGTGAGAGCGAACAAATCTCAATGAAGTCTGTTTTGGAGTTTCATTACATGGAATAATAACTATTTCACTACATACAGATATATAAGGAGTCTGGGACCTTAACTAGAAATTTAATTAACCTTAAACTTCCTAGGGCAAATACATATTAATAGTAGAAGCCCAAGCAAAAGAGAACTCTCCATTACTATTCATTCAATCACTAGCACTGCAGATGAAAAAGCTAATGAAAAAGGGTTTGAGGAGGAGAAGAAATGAGAATACAAACCCTGGATTACAGATTTTTTGCAATAGGCCAGCTTTATGTTAAAAATTTTATCTCTCCATACTCTTAACATTACATCTAGTTTAGGAACATCACTAGAATTCTGTCTTATCCTAATCCTCTTTATCCAATAATAAAAATGAATATTTAAAAGAATTCAGGATTAGAGAACTGGTTCAGTAAATGAAATGTTTGATGTATACAAGTATGATGATCTGAGTTTGAATCTGCAGGGTCCACATAAAAGCTGACATGTTAGTGCTAGACTGAAATTCCGCCATTACTATACAGAGATGAGAGACCAAGACAGGAGAATTCCTGGAAACTCAGGGGTCAGCTAGCCTGGTGTACAAAGCAGTAAACAACAAAACAGGTCCTGCTCTAAATAAAGGTACATGTTGAGGACCAACACCGAAGGTTGTCCTCTGACCTCCATAGGATGCTGGGCCATAATGTTCATTCTCTCAATGATATACACACACAAACACACTCAAATACAAACAAAAGTGAATAGATATCAAATATTTATCATGACTAAATGTACCCAATGAGAACAGAAAAAGGACAGAGCAAATGTCAGAGGAATTTTCTAACTTTTTACAATTTAATTTACAATAGGAATAATATTCTTTGTGAATAAATTTTATCTTTAGTTCTTAAATCTAGCAAAAATCATTAGCATGTATATAACTGGTGTTTCATAAGTGAACAAATATATAGCAGAGTGTAAAATTTTGGATTAGTAAAACAGGAAAAGAGTTCAAAAGGAAACTTACCATAAATCATTTTCCCTAAAAATATAATTCCTGAATTTCACATACACAAATATCTCTGCAAAGCTATTTAGCAGCTAGCATGCCACAGTGAATACAGATGACCTGTGAGTAACCCTAAAAAGGAAGCACTAAAATCAGAGTCCTAAGTCTGAGAATAACAAAAAGCTGCTTCTTAAGCTCCTTTCTGATTTTTCCCAAATTGAAATTTCAAGTGATCTAATATTTTTTGAAACACAAAAGATACTGAAAAGAGAGTCTGAGAGATGGTTCAATAGGTAAAGGTGTGTGCCACAAAGCCTTATGACCTGAGTTTGATTCCAAAACCCATGTAGTCTCTGCCTTCCATATAACATGAGTGCACAATGCAGGCATATAAAATAAATACAATAAAATTTTAAGAAAGTACTGAAAAGGCATTATTACCTTGTTATAATCAGTAACTATGGTATATGAGAAGACAGAAAATAGCATAAAAAGAAATGACAAACCTGCAAGCTGCCTCTTCCAATGAATTCCAGAAGCAACTGGATCTGTATCTGAGAGAGTTTTACCCATCCTGGATTCTCAGAATACCACGCTGACAGATACTCAAGAAGCTGAGTGGTATCTTCTAAAAGCTATCACACACACACACACACACACAAAATTGAGAAATAAAAACATCCATTTTTTAAATGTACTTACTTTTCTTCAACACTAATACTAAATCATAAATCATAAATACTGCAGAAATAGTTTAATGTGTAATTGCCAAAAACCAAAGAACCATTGTAACAACTAATAAAATCTGTGTTTACTACATTTGATTAAACATTAATGCTCCAAAAAGAAGAGAAGCAAAATTTCTTTAAATAATTCTGAACTACCCAAAATATTTATCTATATATTATATTTTGTTTTGTTTGCAATAGCATATCACACTGTAGCTCAGGCCAACATGGAACTGTCTATGTAGCTCATACTGGACTCAAATTGTGACAATCCTTCTGCCTCACCCTCTTAAAAGTTAAAATCACAAGTTTTAGCCACTACCCTAGAACCCGAAATGCAATTTCAAAGGGTTGTTACTAACCTTCTCAGTCCACATGTTTGAATTAACCAGTCCTTCTGACTGCAGGAAGTCCTGTATGATGAGCATGAGTTGGAAGGCATTTTCAGCAGTTACAGGACTACTTTTTGCCTCTCTGTTTTCTGTGACTGCCCATTCTAACATCTTCTGTAGCAAACTAAGCATAAAATAAAGTTCTCTTAAAACCATTCTAAGCTTAGAAAGAAAAACCAAAAAACCAGTTACTTATTAGTAGCACTGTAACTCCAAAGATATACTCTCACCAACAGGCTGTCACTAAGATTGTAGATTCAGGACTTCTGGGTAAAATGGCAGGCTGTTTCTGTGTGGTGTAGTATGAAAGAAGTTAGAATAATATAAGAAACAGATTATTTCAAAGAAAAACAGTAGAAAAAATTATACATCAAAAGAGGTAGTAAAAGATTACTTGGGAAATGTGAAGGAAAAGACAGGAAGCAAAATTCCAGCCTCTGAGACCTCTACAAGGAGAGGGGAAGCAGAAGCCTTCTAAAGTTAAGTCAGCAAGGGATGAACAGTCCTATCCGGAAGACAAGTCCACAGCCTCCACAATCCTCAGAGTTGCAAGCTCTAGTGAGATAGTGATCTCTAGTGGATGAATCAGCAGTGAAGATAAAAGCCTGCCTGCTGCTCTGTATGACTTATGAGGGCAGCAAGCAGACATCATCTTGAGAACCTACCCTTAAGAACTAAGTTACCACCGGGAATGGTGGCATACACCTCTAATCCCAGCATTGGAGAGGCAGAGGCAAGAGGATTTCTCTGAGCTCCCAGCCAGCCAGCACTACACAGTAAGGCCCTTTTGAGGTGGGGATGAGAGGATGGAAACAAAAATAAAAAAAATTACAATAAAATTCTGAGCTAGCATGAGGGCCTGAGAGCAAAGAACAAATACAAAGCTTCAATATAGCCTGCAGGGTAAGAATCAATCAGGAACCTGAAACAGCAACAATGGAGGTACTCTGCTTACTGGCTTGCTCTTCGTGCCTAACCCAGGCTGCCTTCTTAGACTACCAAATACCGTTTACCCAGGGGCGGTACTGCCTACAGTGAATTGAGCCTTCCCACATCAGTTATTAATCAAGAAAATGCCACACAAGCTTTATTACAGGTCACTCTTACAGAGATATATTCTCAATTGAGGTTTCTCTTTCCAAATGACTGTAGCTAGTGTTGACAAAAACTAACCAACATATTCCTTAAACTGTTCCATGAAATAGCAAGTTAAGGAACATTATCAGATTTGTTCTGTGAAGCCCCAAATTACCCTGATGCCAAACCAGATACAGACACAATGTGGTGGTTTGAATGAAAATGTCCCCTGCAGGCTCATATGTTTGAATGCTTGGTTTCAGTTAGTTAAACTGTTTAGAAAAGATTGGGAGGTGTGGCCTTGTTGAAAACTGTGTGTTACCAGATGCAATCTCCCAACTAGCTCTATCTCCTACTTGGAGATAAAGAAGTAACCTCTCAGCAACTGCTCCATTGCCGTGCCTGCTGTCATGCTCCCCACCATGGTCAGAGACTAACCCTCTGGAACTATGAGCCACAAACTAAATACTTTCTTTTATAAGTTACTTTGGTCATGGTGTTTTATATGGCAACATGAAAGTAACCAAAATACATAATAATAAGAATTTTTTAAAATGAATATAACCAATGTCAAGAACACACTGACAAGATCATACACCATGACCAAGTTGGTTTCATTCTAGGATGCAAAGATGGTTCAACAAACACAAGTCAGTAAGTATAATAGAATATGTTAACAGACATTAACAATAGAAGTCACACTATGTTAGACCCCAACTCTGGGATGCTAACTCCTCAGGAGGGTCGCCCCAAGAAACCACTCACCAGTCAAAAGCAAGAGGAAGTTTATTCTCATTTGTACAAACAGGCTCCTCAGCCTTGCCAAGGGAGAGAAGCCCTGACTAGCTATTACAGGCTGCTTTTAAAGGCAAAACCCACATATTCAGGGAGGGCAGTTGCTAGGTCGGGTGAAGGACAGGGAAGCACCTGCAGGAAAACACCTAACGTTCTAGTCAACAGGCAGGGTGGGGTCACAACTAGTTCACAAAAACGTGTTTTCTTCACTATCATCTCATTAGATGTAGAAAAAGCCTCAACAAAGTTCAATACTCCTTCATGGTAAAAGACCTAGTAACTATAAATAGACAGGACATCCTTAACTTAGAAGATTACAAGAAAAACCAAATACTAACATTAAACTAAAAGGTGGGGATAGAGAGAAATGAAAGGTTTAGCAGTAGACCTCTACAACTACTAAATATTTTAACAAAGTAACAATGTAGAAAATCACCATTACAAGTAACTAACTTACAGAGAAAGAAATCAGGGCTTAGTAGGATGGGGGAGAACCTCATCTCATTCAGAAGAGCTTAAAACAACAAATCTATATAACAAAGGAAGTGAATGACTTCCACAACAGGAATCTTAAGACAGTAATAAAATAAAACAACAGAAAAACGGAAAACCTCCTGTAATGATATGTTCTGTCTCTTTAAGAGACAATCCACACCTACCCCCTTCCCCTCCCACCCCAGACTGCCCCCCTCACCTGCTGAGGCAGGCAGATCTTCCTTCCTGCTTGCAGCCTGAGTCTCCTTACTTCTTCTGTCTCCCTCTCAGAGAGGCAGCTTCAGTCTCTCCCTTCTCTTTCTGTCTTTCTCTCTTCCCCTCCTCCCCTCTTTTCCTTCTCCCCCTTTCCTTCTATACTTCCATAATCTACTAAATAACTATCCAACCCCATTCTGCACGGCGTGCCTATCCATCTGTCCCTGCCCAGGACCAGCCACCTACGAGACCTGCGGTGTGGTCTCATGGCGTGCCCAACTGTCTGTCTCTCCTCATGGCCTGCTGTAGCCACTCGGGGGACCTACAGCTTTTCTGCCACTGCAGCCACTTGGGGATCCTGCAGCATTTTTTATTTTTACCATTATACCTCCCATACTCATGAATTAGAAGAATTAATACTGGGACAATGGCAATGCCATCCCCATCAAAATCTTATGACAACCTTCATATAGCTAGAAAAAAGATTTCTAAAATTCATATAAAAGCAAAACAGACCTCAAACAGCCAAAACCCAAAGACTAACATGGCAAGAATCACACCAGGTCTCACATATATTTCAGAGCGATAGACTCAAATATCATGTTACGAGCACAAAAACAGATTTGTAGAACAACAGAATAAAGGATAAGGAAATAAAGCTATACAGTTACAAGTCACATTATTTTTGACAAAAAAATATAAAACCTATTTTGGAGAGTATTTTTACAAATAGAACTGTAAAAACTGTATTTTGGCATGTTGAAGAATGAAATGAAATATAGTCACAGCTCTCATGGTGCATAAAAATCAACTCAAAAAGGGTCAATGACCTTAAAGATCTGATAGTTTGAAAATCTTGCAGGAATATACAAGATATAGGTAAGAGCATCCTACAGAGATTCCAGAAAGCACAAGAAATAATGCCAGGAATTGACAAATGGAAAAACATGACAAAAAGGTTTTGAAAAGCAAAAGAAAATATCACCAAGTGAGACAGCCTATGTAAATAAAAAGAAAAAAATCCTTGACAACTAGATATCAGGTAGGATTAGAATCTCAAATATATAAAGAACTATAAAATTAAACCCCTTCCTCCAAAAACAATTCAAAGAAATGATTTAATAAACTGATAGTTCTCAAAAGAATACAATCAGTAAATACTGAAAATGTTCAACATCCATAAACATCAGGAAAACACAGAAAAAAAAAACACAACATATGTGCTCTTCACTGAGAGAGTAGGCCTGAGCCAGAGACCTCTGTGGGAGTGGACCCAAGCCAGGAACCTCTACAGGAGCAGGCCCAAGCTAGGGAAATCTGTGGGAACAGGCCTGAGCCAGCTACCTCAGCAGGAGCAGGCCCAAGGCAGAGACCCTCCACAGGAGCAGGTATAAGGGAGCACCCACTGAGACAGCTGCCCGAACCAGAGACCTTTGCCAAACCGGGCATAAATCAACAACTTCTAAGTTAGCAGGCCTAAGCCAGGACCTCTGCTAGAGCAGACCCAAGGCAGCAACCTCAGCAGAAACAGCCCCACGTAAGCAATCTTCTGGGAGTATGCCCAAATGACCCCTGTTATTGCAGAGTGACACCCAGGAAAAGAGAGTGACCAACGGGGTGACTGAACCATTGCCCTGACTACACCATGAGGCGCAACCATCTGAGCCTTGGATCCACTGGCACCTGGAAGATTGATTACCAGAGACACAGACAGCTCCAAATATACCAATCAGAGGAAAAGATGAGTAGACAAGGAAATAACACACTGAACACCACAAAGAGCAGCATAACACCAATAAAAACTAGTGGCCCTACAACAACAAGACTTGAACAATCAAATATAGATGAAGCAGAAGAAAATCATTAAAAAAATAACTTTAGAATGTTATTAGAAGAGGCCCTTAAAGAAGAAATGAAAAATTAAACAAAAAATTGAAAGGCATGAACAAATCCCTTAAAGAAAATCAAGAAAAAGAAATCAAACATATGAAAGAAACTATTCAAGACTTGAAAACGGAAATAGAGACAATAAAGGAAACACAAGCTGAGAGAATTATAGAAACAGAAATCATGAGAAAACAATCAGGAACCACAAATGCAAGCATAAACAGCAGAATACAAGAGATGGAAGAGAGAATCTCAAGCATTCAAAACAATAGAGAAAACAGACTCATTGGTTAAATAAAACAATAAATCTAACAAAAGCATAAAACAAAAGATCCAGGAAATATGGGCACCATGAGGACACCAATCCTAAGAATAATAGGTATAGAAGAAGTCCAACTTAAAAACACAGAAAATATGTTTAATAAAATCACAGACAAAAACATTCCCAACCTAGAGAAAGATATGCATATGAAGATAAAAGAAGTTTACAGAACACCAAATAGACTGGATCATGAAAAAAAAAGTTCCCTTGCCATATAATAATCAGAACACTAAACATGCAGAATAAAGAATATTAAGAGCTGCAAAGGAAAAAGGCCAAGTAACATATAAAAGCAGACCTATCAGAATTACAGCTGACTTTTCATTGGAAACAATTAAAGCCAGAAGGTTGTGGTCAAGCGTTATGTAGACATTAAAAGACCATGGATGCCAGCCCAGACTACTATACCCCGCAAAACTTTCAATCACCATAGAAGGACAAAACAAGATATTCCATGAGAAAACCAGACTTAACTAAGCTACAAGCTCAGCCCTATACAAAGTACTAGAAGGAAAACTCTAAGCCAAGGAAGTTGGCTACATCCACAAAAACACAGAAATAGATGATCTCACAGCAGCAAATCCCAAAGAAGGGGAAACATACACAAAATAACATCACCAACAAGGAAAAGTAAAATAAGAGGAGAAAGTAATCACTGGTCACTAATATCTCTTAATATAAATGGACTCAACTCACCTATAAAAAGACACAAGCTAACAGATTGGATATGAAAACAGAATCCATTCTTCTGCTGCATACAAGAAACACACCTCAATCTCAAAGACAGACACTGCCTCAGAGTAAAGGGTTGGGAAAATTTTTTCCAATCAAATGGACCTAAGAAACAAGCTGGTGTAGCCATTCTAACATCTAAGGAAATAGACTGCAAACTAAATCAAAAGAGACAAAGAAGGACATTTCGTATTAGTCACAGGAAATATCCATCAAGAGGAAATCTCAATACTGAACATCTATTCCTCAAATACAAGGGCACTCTCATATGTAAAAGAAACATTTCTAAAGCGTAAATCACAGATTAAACCTCACACACTAAGAGTGGGTACTTCACCCCACTTTCACCACTAGACTGGTCTGTCAGAAATTTAACAGAGAAATAAGGGAACTAACAGATGTTATGACTCAAATGGACTTAACAGACTTCTATAGAACATTTCTTACAAACATAAAAAAGAATATACCTTCTTCTCAGCACCTCATGAAACCTTCTCAGAAATTGACCATATACTACATAACAAAACAAACCTCAACAGATGCAAAATACCTGGAATAACCCCATGTATCTCATGAGATCACCATGGCTTAAAAGTAGAATTTAACAGCAACACTAATTCCAGAAAGCAAACAAACACATGGAAATTAAACAATGCTCACCTGAATCATCAAGGGGTCAAGGAAGCAATAAAGGAAGAAATTAAAGACTTCTTAAAATTCAATGAAAATGATCACACAACATACCCAAATTTATGGGACACAATGCAAGCAGTGTTAAGAGGAAAGTTCATAGCACTAAACGCCTACATAAACAAGCTGGAAAACATCCCAAACTAGTGAATTAACAGAACAATTGAAAACTTTAGAACAAAAAGAAGCAAACTCACTAGAGGGCAGGAAATAATCATATTGAGAGCTGAAATCAACAAAATAGAAACAAGGAAACAATACAAAGAATCAATGAGACAAAGAGTTGGGTCTTCAAGACAACCAACAAAATAGACAAACTTTTATCCAAACTAACCAAAACGTAGAGAGAGAATATCCAAATTAACAAACTCAGGAAAGAAAAGAGGGACATAACAACAGACATGGAGGATATCCAGAGAATCATCAGGTCATATTTTGAAAACCTATACGCCACAAAATTGGAAGACTTAAAGGAATGGACAACTTTCTGGATAAATATCACTTATCAAAATTAAATCAAGAACAGAGAAGCCAATTAGATAGACTTATAACTGTTAAAGAAATAGAAAGAGTTATCAAAAGACTCCCAACCAAAAATGCCCAGGACCAGATGGTTTCAGCTCAGAATTCTACAAGATTTTCAAGGAAGAACTAATACCAATACTCCTCAAATTGTTCTACCCAATAGAAACACAAGGAACATTGCCAAACTCTTTTTATGAGGCTACAATTATACTGATACCCAAACCACATAAAGACATTACTAAGAAAGAAAATAACAGACCAATCTCACTCATCAACATAAATGTAAATACTAGCAAAACGAATCCAAGAATACAATAGAAAAAGCATCCACCATCATCAAGTCTGCTTCATCCCAGGGATAGTTCAAAATAAAAAATCAGTCAATGTAATCAACCATATAAACAAACTGAAAAATAAAAACCACATGATCATCTCATTTGATGCTGAAAAAACCTACGACAAAATAGAGTATATCTTCATGATAAAGGTCTTGGAAAGAATAGGGATACAAGGAACATACCAAAACATAATAAAGACAATATACAGCAAGCCAACAGCCAATATCAAACTAAATGGAGAGAATCTCACAGTAATCCCACTGAAATCAGGAACAAGACGGGGTTGCCCACTCTCTCCATATCTATTCAATTCAACTGAATGTGCATTTACACAATGGAGTACTACACAGCACAGAAAAAAATCACATCTTGAAATTTGCAGGCAAATGGATGAATATAGAAAACATCACATTGAGTGAGGTAACCCATATCCAGAAAGACAAATACCATATGTACTCACGCATAAGTGGTTTTTAGACATAAACCAAAGAAATCCAAGCTACAATTTACAATCCCAGAGAACCTAGACAAGAATGAGAACCCTAAGAGAGACATACTTGGATCTAATCTACATGGGAAGTAAAAAAAGACAAGATCTCCTGAGTGAATTGTCACCATGGGGACCAAGAGGAGGAGAGAGGAAGTGAAGGGAAGGGAGCAGAGAAAAATGTAAACCTCAATAAAATCAATAAAAAAATTCAGGAAAATACAAAGTAAAACTTCTTTCAGATTCCTTCTCACCTGAGACTCAGAATGAGTATCAAGAGAACAAATGACAAGAAATGTTGGTGAGGATGTAGGTAAAGAGGAACCTGCCTACATTGCTGATAAGAATGTAAATTTCTACTGCAAATATGGAAATCAATGTTTTCTCAAAAAACTAAATATGAAACCACCATAAGACCCATATGTATTACTCTTGAAAGCACTTAACTTTAAATATATTTAAATCTCCTGAAATGGGAATTTGTACTTTTTTCTACATTCTACTAGAACAGTAAAACCAAGGAAGAAAAATATTAAATAGCTTTTTACTTCTCTCTACCTCTATTATATACTGAATTAAGGAATCAATATTTAATTTTAGACTCCCACTCCATTCTAGGGAGGCGTTCACAAAAATCACTAACTGAATACTTACGTTAGTTTTACTTCATCTGACGGTCGAAGTAGTTCACTTGATATTCCTGGTTTAGTTAATGCTGAAAATACTTGTCCTCTTTCAATCCAAGTGTCTTCATCAGACTTTTCTAGTCCTTTACACATGATATAATTCAAAATATTTGTAACCAACTGAAGAAGCTCCTCTTCACATTCCTATAAAACATTAATACTAAATTATTAGTTAGGAAATATTAAAAAGCATAATACAGAGCCATCTACATATAATTATTATTTACATAAGTTATTTTTAGCATTTAAAGTTTTTAAATTATTTTTAATTATGTGTAGGTATGTGTCTGAATATGGGTATGGGCACATAAGTGCAGGTGCTTAAGGAAGCCAAAGCTGTCAGATCCCTGGAGCTAGAGTTACATACAGCTGTGAGCTTCCTGATGCGAGTTCTGGGAATGAAACTCAGGTATTCTGGAAGCACATCAAGTGCTCTTAACTGCTGAGGTCCATTTCCTGTCCCTTTTTAACATGCCTTTATTGCCTGAAGACATAAAATGTGTCATATGCACAATGTGTCACATGGCAATACACAGATTAATGGAGATGGGTTAAATTAAAATATAAGAGTTAGCCAATAAGAAGCTAGAGCTAATGGGCCAAGCAGTAATTTAAATAATACAGTCTCTTTGATTATTTCTGGTCTAAGCTAGCAGGGTGGTCGAGACAAACAAGCAGTTCCTCCTCCAACAGATTGGTGCCCATGTGGCCAGCTAAATCCACTTAAAACCTGAGAGTTTGAAAAGGAATTCTAGACACAAAAATACAGAGTTTAACACAGCTTCTTGCTGTTTGCTGGCAGCATGGAGAAGCTCCATTAAGAGAGGTTTTTCTGACTCAGCAGCAGCAGCAGAGAAAAAAAAAGGCTGCATCCTTTTGAAATGCAGGCTTTCTAGGACAAGCTGCCACCACAACTTCTGGCTCTTTCGGGGGACCCAGTATTTGGATGGGGTTTGTGAGCAGACTGCTGCAGCTTGCTTAATGGTGACATGGACTGGCTATGTGCCTAAGAATGGGGCTGTTGGCATGGCTCTCAGAGGCAGCAAACAGCTCCGCCATGCTGGACTGTCCACAGCAAGCAGGTGTACTGTATATATCATAGTAATGGCACAGCTTAAGTTTTAGAGACTGGGTGGGCAAGCAGTCAGTACTGTATAAACCCTAGTACTGGCACACCTTAAGTTTTAAGAAGCGCTTAGCATTTTAAAAAGCGCTCCTTGGACAGTAAAGAATTACAGATATGCAATAAAGACACATCCAGATGAGACATAATGCTGGATAAATGTATGTAGGCTTGGGAGAGAGAAGAAAAAGAGTACAGACAGTTGGAAAAGAAGTAAATTGTTTTTTAAAAAAAGTCTTTAAAGAGACAGAGTTCAGATAGTCATAGATTAAAAGGAGTAAAGAAAAATAAGCCATGTAAAAATGGAAAATTCACAGAGAGTCTGAATTATGTATGTATATTATTGTGTTATCTTTGAATTTTTTGACAATGAATGAGCTAAGTATAGAGAGACATTTCACTGTATGGGCTGCTAAGCTAAATCAGCATGATATTATAAAGGTATCATGACGCCCAATTTGGGTCTAAGGATTTATGTTGCTTTGAAAAGGAAGTTTTTCTCTTGTTTCCACAGAGGTTGAGAACCTGTGCATTGCTTCCAGACTGGTGTGGTTTGATAGAGCATGACCCACTGAAAGGTTGCCGTGAACAACCTCAAAAAATTACTTCACTCAACTGCTGAGATAAACCTAGCATAAAGGATACATCATGAAAGACCTGATTAACAGCACCCTCAAAATGCAGGAAGCAGCATGGACAGATCTACACCCATATCCCTAAATATTGTTTATAATTGTTTCTTTGCACTTAAAGGGGGATATGATAGAGATATGAATAATTTGCATTGGTATGGATCTTGCTTTACTGGTACAAATTTAAGGTCAATTTTGTTATGTATATTTATGCTCTTCATTAAGGTATTGTGATTGTGTAGTTCATTTAAAATGTAATATATAATTAAGAAATATAGGTAGAGAGTCATCTATAATAGTCAAGCTTGTAGTCATGTTAGTTAGATTTTCTAGATGTAAAGAATTATATTTCATTTAGATAGGTATTCTTTAAATCTTTCAGAGACCTTCAGAATATGGCATTTAAAATGTTTTAAAACTTAAGACTTTCCATGACACATCTGCTCCTGGCAGCACAAGCTACTTCAAGAGGAAGGTGGGCATTGTAGCGGCTCCTTATGGAGTTGGTTAACCATTTGGGCAAGAAACTACTCTTTCCTGGACTGTTTAACTGGACATGAAAGACCCGTAGAGAAATGACTACTGAACTTGCCTAGAGGTGAGATGATCCTTCGGGGTTCCTGCTTCATGAAAGGGTCTGCGAGATATTTTGCAGGATATAGAAGTGACTGAACTGTCTTTGAAATTTTCTGCTTCATGGAAAAGTCTGCTGGATACTATGGGCCTGTAGGCTGAAGATGGATGCCCCAATGGTACAGAACTTTGGGTGACTGTCCAAGCAGTGAGATGTCTTTGTCAATTTTAGAGTTTTGGAAGTTGCTTACAATGTACTTCCTGTTTACTTAGGTAGTATTTTATCCTTCTGGAGTCTTTGATGGAGTTGAAGAATTTATAGATATAGTTTTCCTTAGTTATGATAAAAGATAAAATAGATATAAATATTGTAACTGTAATTCTTGCTTGATAACTGTTTTGTTATATGTAATTTTACTATGTTAAAGTCAAAACTTTCTTTTTATTTAAACAGAAAAGGGGAGGTGATGTGGGAGTCCCCTCTGTGTGCTGTGGTTACCATTATTGAATAAAGAAACTGCCTGGGTCTGTTGATAGGGTAGAACTTGGGTAGGCAGGGGGGACTGGACTAAATGCTGGGAGAAAGAAGGATGGAGTCAGAGAGACAGCATGGAGCCGCCAGAGTCAGACAGGCTGAAACTTTGCCGGTAAGTCACGGCAATGTAGTGATACACAGATTAATGAAGATGGGTTAAATTAAAATATAAGAGTTAGGAAATAAGAAGCGAGAGCTAATGGTCCAAGCAGTGATTTAAATAATATAGTTTCTGTGTGATTATTTTTGGATCTAAGCTAGCCGGGAGGCCAAGATGAACAAGCACCCTCCTCTAACAAACAGAGATTCACCTGCCTCAGTCTCCCGAGTGCTGGGATTAAAGGCGTGTGCCAACACCGCCTGATTAAATGTCCTTTTTGATCTCCACAGGAACCAGGCACAACCATGGTACATGTACATACACAGAAGCATAAACACAAAAGTAAGATAATCTAACATGTGCGAGTCTGTACGCTCAAACCCTATTACCACACATATACATACAAATACAGGCACACCAAAACAAAACAAAAAAAGGAAGATATTTACAAGTGACTTGTGACAATGACCCTTCTAAATTTTAGATGAGACTTAGATTATGAATGGAAATATTAATAACAGCTCACATACGGCAAAGGATCAGATATAATGAGAATTAAAACTGATTTTGAAATGATAAGCAAATTTACCTCTTGGGTTTCAAGGAAAGAGAAGTCATCACTAAAGTCCATTTCATTTGTGATACTTCTTTCTTTGTCAGATGGCACAGAAAACGACTTAGTAGACTCCACTGGGGATGGTGTGCTAGGTGAACTGTCTGGCATTTGACTTCCACACTCACTCAGTTCACATGAGTCAGTTCCACTGAGATCTAAACTCAGATGGGAAGTGTTACTATGCCAGAATTCTTCTTCATTTTCTGACTTGAAAGATAATTCTACTTCAGAGTTTACTTCTTGAAATAACGGTGTGTTTGAGTTCAGGGACTGACTATCTTCCAGACTCCAATGATCTGAAGATACATCAGGTAATGTTATTTTTTCATCATCTAGCTTTTCAGTTGACATATTTTTATTTTCTTTCACTGAAACAGCCTTTCCATGTTTATGAAGATAATTTACATTTTCAAAGTTTGCTTTTAAGAGAAGTCTAACAAAGGTATCTTGCCAACCCACTTGTTGTGCTATCTGGTATGCTGCATCTGGCTGGGACTGCAAAATCCGTACTATCTGCAAAGAGAACACAAAAGAAAAAATTACAAAAAATACAAAATTCTTTGAAAGGTATACAATATTTTTATGAAAAGATCTTTCAATTGTTTTAGTAACAGAGTAATTTACTGAGAAACAATAAAAGAATACAGTTTCAAATTATGTTCTCTGTGTGTAGTATATGTGAATACGTGTGCATGTACAGATACATATGCTTACACATGGAGTACAGAGGATATTGAATGCTATATTCTATCACTTCCCACCTCATTCCCTTGTAGGAGGGTCTCTCACTGAACCTGGGCTATGGTAATGGCCAGCAAGACTCAGCTATCTTATGCCTCTAGCTCCTAAAATGCTGGGGTTGCAGACAACACACAAGATCACATACACCTTTTTACATGGGTGCTGAGGATTCAGTTCTTTATGCTTGTGAAATTACTGTTATCGACTGATCTATCTTGTCAGCCCAGGATTATGTTCTTACTAGATTATAAAATATATGGGGCTGTTTTATCTTGTAGTATAAATAAATCTGATATTACTTCTGCACAGAGTAAAGATGTGCTAAAGAATACAAAAACTAAAAAGATTTTTTGAAAACCATGGATTAATTTGTTGAGATAAAGTATTAATAAGCTGAAAGTATACATAAAATTTAATAAAGTGATCATTATCTCAATCAAATCAGTTTTCATGAGCTTATTATATTTTTGAAGCAAGGGTTATTGAGTAACTGACATGTATCAGCAATGAGCTTAGATAGCAGAGCTAGGGCACACAAGACAATATTTTTTTAGTGATTTTACTGAGCTTTACATTTTTCTCTGCTCCCTTCCCTTCCTCTCCCCTCCACTTCTACCTTCTCCCATGGTCCCCATGCTCCAAACCCACTCAGGAGATCTTGTCTTTTTCTACTTCCCATGTAGATTAGATTTTGTAAGTCTCTCCTAGTGTTCTCATTGTCTAAATTCTCTGGGATTGTGGTTTGTAGGCTGGCTTTCTTTCTTCTATGTTTAAAAACTACCTATGATTGAGTACATGTGATATTTGTCTTTTTGGGTCTGGGCTACCTCACTGAACGTGATGTTTTCTAGATCCATCCATTTGCCTACAAATTTCAAGATGTGATTTTTTTTTCTGTCCTGCATAGTACTCCACTGTGTAAATGTACCACATTTTCCTCATCCATTCTTCAGTTGAAGGGCATTTCAGTTGTTTCCAGGTTCTGGCTATGACAAACAATGCTGCTATAAACATAGTTGAGCAGATGTCCTTGTGGTGCAATTGAGCATCCTTTGGGTATATACCCTAAAGTGGTATTGCTGGGTCTTGAGGAAGGTTGCTAATTTTCTGAGAACTCGCCATACTGTCATCCATAGGGGTTGTACCAATTTGCACTCCCACCAGCAATACAGGAGTGTTCCCTTTACCCCATATTCTCTGCAGCATAAGTTGTCATCAGTGTTTTTGATCTTGGCCATTCCTACAGGTGTAAGACGCAATCTCAGGGTTGTATTGATTTGCATTTCTCTGATGGCTAAGGATGTAGAGCATTTCCTTAGGTGTATTTCAGCCATTTTAGATTCCTCTGTTGAGAGTTCTCTGTTTAGGTCTATACTCCAATTTTTTTTATTGGATTATTTGTTCTTTTGATGACCAATTTCTTGAGTTCTTTATATATGTCTGATGTGGGGTTGGGGAAGATCTTTTCCCATTCTGTAGGCTGTCATTTTGTCTTGGTGACCATGTTTTTTGCCTTACAGAAGCTTTTCAGTTTCAGGAGGTCCCATTTATTAATTGTTTCTTTCAGTGTCTGTTCTGCTGGGGTTCTATTTAGGAAGTGGTCTCCTGTGCCAATGCATTCAAGTGTACTTCCTACTATTTCTTCTTTGAGGTTCAGTGTGGTTGGCTTTATGTTGAGGTCTTTGATCCATTTGGACTTGAGTTTTGTGCATGGTGATAGATATGGATCTATTTTCATTCTTCTACATGTTGATATACAGTTATGCCAGTACCATTTGTTAAAAATGCTTTCTTTTTTCCATTTGATATTTTTTGCTTCTTTTCAAAAATCAGGTTTTCATAGGTGTGTGGATTAATATCTGGGTCTTTGATTTGGTTCCATTGGTCCTCCTGTCTGTTCTTATGCCAATACAAGGCTGTTTTCAGTACTGTAGCTCTGTATTAGAATTTGAAGTCAGGGGTTGTGATACCTCCAAAAGTTTCTTTATTGTACAGGTTGTTTTGGGTATCCTGAAGTTTTTATTTTCTTTTCCATATGAAGTTGAGTACTGTTCTTTTGAGGTCTGTGAAGAATTTTCCTGTGTTTTGATGGGCATTGCATTGAATCTGTAGATTGCTTATGGTAAAATTGCCATTTTTACTATGTTAATTCTACCTACTCAAGAGCACGGGAGATCTTTCCACTATCTGGTGTCTTCTTAAATTTCTTTCTTCAAGGATTTAAACTTCTTGTCATACTTGTTTGGTTAGAGTTACTCCAGACATTTTAAGCTATTGTGGCTATTGTGAAGGGTAATTTTCTGATTTCTTTCCGAGCTCTTTTATCATCTGAATACATCTGTATTCTAATATTTTTGAGTTAATCTTATATCCTGCTACATTACTCAAAGTGTTTATGAGTTGTAGAAGTTGTGATGACAACTTATGCTGGACATGTTGTGGGGTAAAGGGAACAGTTCTGCATTGCTGGTGGTAATGCAAGCTGGTACAACCCCTTTGGATGTTAGTGTGGCGAGTTCTCAGAAAATTAGGAAACAACTTTCCTCAAGACCCAGTAATATCATTTTTGGGTATATATCCAAAGGATGCTCAATTGTGCTACAAGGACATGTGCTCAACTATGTTTATAGCAGCATTGTTTGCCATAGCCAGTAGCCAGAACCTGGAAACAACCGAAATGCCCCTTGACTGTAGAATGGATAAGGAAAATGTGGTACATTTACATAATGAAGTATTACACAGCAGAAAAAAATAATGGCATCTTGAATTTTGCAGGAAAATGAATGGAGCTAGAAAACATCATTTTGGGTGAGGTAACCCAGACACAGAAAGGCAATTATCACATGTACTCACTCATAAGTTGTTTTTAAATATAAAGTGAAGACAACCAGTCCACAAATCACAATTCCAGAGAATTCAGACAACAATGAGGACTCTAAAAGAGACATACACAGATCTACATGAGAAGTAGAAAAAGACAAGATCTCCTGAATAAATTGGGAGCATGGGGACTTTGGGGGTGGACTGAAGGGGAGGGGAGAGGCAGGGAAGGGAGCAGAGAAAAATGTAGAGCTCAAAAAAAATCAAAAAAATAATAAGGATAAAAACTTTAATATTAGCATTTAACTTCTAATTAGTTGAGAGAGATGCCTCTGATAGTTTTTGAAATCATTAACTGCAATCATAACAGTTGGGTTACATTCAACTATATAATAGGAAATATGAGTATATTTGCATATTCTTGCATCATTTTTTATTCACGTTAATAGTAATAGATACTAATAACCAAAAAGACGTTAATAAAAACATGCAAAGAGAAGAAACTTAATTGTCTATCAACAAGAAACCACATAATATTCTAAAGAATAAATACAGAATGAAAGCTATGCAACCAGACATGGTGAGATGGCCTAGTGGGTCATGTGGTAAGGGTTCTCAGTACAGGAGAGAATATGTCATAATCAAAATGAAGCACAAAGCCTAAGCAAGTCTTCCAAAGGTTAAATGTAAATTGAACATAAATTATAGGAACTTTTATAATCAAATATTAGGAAATTATTTCAATAAAGTTGAAAAGACACTAAAAAATTTAAAGGTCTATCCAACATGAGATCATGAGCTCCTGCATATGAGGATAGCTATGAATGAAGCTCAGCACATCTTTAGATAACAATATCATGTCATAATGTCAAAAATTTAGACATAAGGGTTCCAGAAAGGTGGGCTTGGTTGAAAAAAGGTCCTTGATGCCCAGCCTGAAGACTTGGGTTTGATCCCTGGGATCCACAAAGCAGAAGACCAATTCCCCAAGTGATCTTCTAAGCTCCACTTTCACACTGAAGCACAGACATACTCACATTTGAGTGTATGTACGCATGCACACGTGCACACACACACACACACACAAATAAAATGTAATAAAAATTTTAAAATACATTTAGATAGTTAAACCCTTTGAAATATGGTAAATCCATTAGAAATGACCAGGACCAGACACAGATGTAGTGGTGAATGTCTGCAATACCAGCCACTTGGGAAACTGAAGCAGAAGATCACAACTTTAAGGTAAGTTTGAGAAACTTAGATTGTTTCTTAAAAGTAAAATAATTTAAAAGGAACATGGAGTGTAGTAGGGAGGAGGATGGGGGAAGAAGATCAGAAAAGGAAAAAGGGCAAATGGGAAGGGAAGAGAAAAAAAAGAGTACAAGCACTGAGGGTTCTGGGAAAGGACAGTATTTTCAGGTAATAAATAATGAAAAGGAAGTATTTACAGAAGAGGAAGTAAAGCTAACTCTTGACATACTGGAACCGGGTGGTGGTGGTACATGCCTTTAATCCCAGCACTCCAGGAGGATCTCTGTGTCTTAGAGGCCAACCTGGTCTACAGAGTAAGCTTCAGAACAGCCAGGACTACACAGAGAAACCCTGTCTCAAAAAAACTAAACAAAAAATGACATACTGCTTTCTTATAATTACATGAGGTTGATTCTTTTCTAAAAGGAGGAATTTATTATTTATTTATGTGAGTGTGTATTTATTTAATTTAAGACAGTCTTGGATTATATAGGCTGGTGTGTAGCATATGATCCTTTGTCTGGGCCTCCCATGTGGTGTGATTAAAGTTATACATCACCATGTCTAGTTTAAACTATTTATAAAATAATTTCTATTATGAAATAAGCAAACATAGAACTTGTTTCTGCTACAAACTACTTAAAGAAAAACAGTCAGAGTAAGATGATCTTATTGTAAAAATACTTCTTGAAAATTTACTAACCTTTCTACAGAGGACCACTCTGACATTTACGTGTGTTCTGTGAGAGATATATACTACAGATAACAGATCTTTGAAACTGATAACAGGATCTATAATTAAAGAAAAGTTAAAATTAAATTTCATGGATATCCAAAGAAAGAACAGTATTACTTGTATGAATGCTGAAGTAATTATTCACTTTCCAAGGAGAACTATAGCTATGTTCAAATATCCCCCCAAAACTTCAGGTTGATAATACTCAAATCAAGCCTAAAAAACTTCTCTTTCTTTGATTGCCTGAGTATATGGCCTATACCTCAGGGATACAGTACTACATATAAATCTTTTATATAAATATTTTGGGTTACCAATGAGACTTGATAAACTACTTAGCAAACCACTGAAGGTAAAAGAGCCTCATTTCCAGACCCAAGTAGAACATCTGCCATAAATTCTACTTTGTGGCTAAGTACAGAAAAAAATATTAGAAAACATTAGAAAGAAAATATATCAAATTTGTTTTCATTTTACCTTTCAGAACATAAATGCCTTTAAACTTTTAAGCTCTTTTTATACATATTTTCTTTAATGCTCTTTTTTTTATTTCGGAAACCAATCATTAACTTGGCTACTCAGTTAGTAAACATTTACTTTAAAGCTATGTCCTGGAAGTCAGGTATATATTTTCTAAGAAACACACTGCAAAATCAAATAACAAGTAATTTAAAAACTAACCTGAAAGAGGAGATTTTTAAGAAAACTTTCACAGAGAAAAACCAATTTCTTAAACACATCAATGTTACCAATCTTAGTCATACCTGTATTAATGATTTGATTGACAAGGTTTTTAATGAGAGACATATTAACTGGAACTTCATTAAGGAGGAGTCCAATTCCTGAATAGCCAACTTCTCTAAGACGGATGCGTTGTTTACTACGTTCATAAACACTGGTGCATTTTAACATCTGCTCTATAACCTGGTCACAAAAAGTAATACAGTCTTTTCAATATAGAGAAACACTGGATTTTGGATTGTTAATAAATTTTACTGAAACTGTATCTATACTTGTGTAGATAATCTTTAAAACTCTATAGTTTATGGCCGATGAAAAAGCATATATAGTTAGCAGACATGAAGAACACATCTATGTGTCAAGATATTACTATTATCATTAATTTTTTGTTTTGTATTTTAGATAAGGTCTCTTGATACAGCACAGGCTGGCCTGGAAATCTCTATGTAGAGACTAGGCTGTCCTGTCTTCCACTGCTGGGACTGAAGGTATGCCACCACACCCTGCCTAAAACAGTCTTAACTCATTTACATAACAGACTCATTTTCAAGAACAGAAAACCTTTGTGAAGCAACCCAAATAATCTACATCAAAAGGTTATTTTCTTATAAACTATAAAAGAATAATTGTATCAGAACATCATATATAATCACTAAGAAGTATTTTTAGAAGAAATAATATTTCCTCTCTATGAATAAACCCTAGTGAGAGCTGATGCTTCCAAGAGCAGCCTCACTGGTAACCAACCATCAGCAACCCTAACAAACAAACTACTTTAGACCTTTTCTTCATCATTGTATTCTAAAGCTTAGTAATTTGAAACACAAGCAATCAAAACATAAACCCTTAAAAGTATACTTAATAAAATAACTCTAATAACAATGTAAAAACAAAAATCATCAGACAATTAAGGACAACGAGAATTTAACTAAGAAAAAAAGCTGGTAGATATATGCCTGGATCTTGTATTTTTAGTTAACAAAAAGTTAAAAATGGTGGCTTCAGACTAGGGTTCAGAGTCTTTACAGTTTGGATAGCAAATAAAATATACTCCATGTGTTTTAACAAAGCCATTAGTCTATCAGCTTCAATTTATCACCTGTAATATAGGAGTAATAAAAGTATCCATCTTCTAAGACAGCCGTAAGGACTAAGAAGAAAGAGCAGCAAACGTCTGACACAGTAAGCATCATAGAAGTGCTACTACTACTAACTGCTAAAATGACCTGATGTGCTTTATGTCAAGGAAGAACTCAGAGGTTTTATATTAAGAAAAATATGACCAAGTGGATATTCCACTAAGATGATTTGCCTGGTTATATTAATTTTTGCTTGCTATTTTGATGTTTTTGTTTGTTTAGGTTCCCTGTCCCCTTTTTTCAGATGTACTGGTAAGATTTGGGGGAGGGACATAAACCCAGCACATACTAAGCCAGTACTCAACTACTTAACTATATTCCAAGTCTATAGTATAGTTTTTAAAATACACAAACAACATGAAAAATATATAACAAGCTAAACTTAAGGACTATGCAAAGGTAATTTAGTCATAGAGTAAACTCATATACTCACAAATGTACCCAAGATATAAAAATGCTTACAAAATTTGCGTACCTTAAAAATGATTTCTCTTAGTTTGTCAGAGTACTTCTGATTTAGTAGCAAAGCATACAGTATATCAGCATTTCCTGGTTCAAACATCAGTGAGAAAAGCTGACCTCTAGTTGGGCTGGTTCGTAGAAGACTGAAGAGTATATCCAAAATTCCAACAAGCTTTTCAAGTTAAACAACAAAAAACAAACAAACAAAAATCACTTATGTATACAGGCAGCAAAAGGGCATATGCCTCAAAATAGGTATAGAACTAAATCAGATACACTCTGCTTTTTCTCTCTGATCCCTTTTGCTTCTTCCATTCCCTTTTGCATAGTTTTTCATTATACATATTCAATATCTCTGGAACCATTCCGAGACTGTTTGCCAATAAGAAGAGAGATTTCTTCCATAGCAGAATGGCACCTGGTCTCTTCAACATTTAAAATCCTCCTATAAAACCTCATATGTCTTATCTCTCTCTTACAAACAATCATATTCTTGTTTCATAGTTATCTGTTAACTTCTCTTAATTATGTGGATTCTATTATGATAAATGAATAATTCCACAGCTGTATTATCTGCACTGCTTACTATTATTTTATGGGTATAGTTAAGTTCTTAAATTGATGGCAGAAAATATAATATAGACCAAGAAAATTATGAAAACAAAACTGGAGAACGACCAGATACAACAACTGCATAATGATTTGATATGAAGTGTAGCTGGAGGCACCACTGAGGTGATCGTATTGTAAGGACACTAATAGGTGATTATAACAGGCTATAGAAAGAGAATCAATGGGTAAAATAATAAAAGAAATTGTACTTTTGAAAGCTATCTCTTGTCCCTGGCCCTCCCTATCCAGCTCCCTTCTGCCTCTTGACTGCCAAAAAAAGAGATCTGTTCTACTATGCTCTCCTAGTAAATGTTGTCTCATCATGGCTCAGAAGCCAGAAAAGGGAATGAAAATACAATGGAAAAGTTTTAAATCTTAAGTTCAATGAAACCCTAAGTCTTTACAATAGCTCTTCTCTGGTATTTTGTCGTAGCAACTATTTTCCAATCTGACAGTATACAACACCAACAGAATTTTATTCATTAGACAATTAAGTATATAAGTTTATAAGATGTCAAAGTAATTATTTCAGTTAAAAATAAAATTCATCTCAAGCATGATACCTGTTCTTCTTCATTAGTAGCAGCTATGTAACCTATGATACTTTGTATTTCTTCATGAGTTCCACCTTTACAAAGAAAATATTTAATTAGCCCATACAAAGAAGTCCTAATTGTTCGAATATCTTCTGGAGATAGCTCATTACATGTACAACCATGCCTGAAAGAGAAAACAAAAGTGTGAAAGTTGAAATATTACATACTTTGATAATTTTATAAAAAGGAATTCATAATGTTAAAAATTAAGGCTGATAAGGAATGGATAAAGGCATCTGTTACCAATTCTGACCACCTACTCTGATCCTGGGACCCATATGATGGAAGGTGATATATAAGTCTCATAGCTGTCCTAATTCCACATGTGTGCTGTGGCATATGCTCTCCTCCAACCCCTCACATACACACAAACACTGAAATAGATGTCATCTAAAACTTAAAAACAAAAACCTTTCTAAATACTTGCCATAAAGTCTACAAAGTGCTTGCTGCACAAGCATGAGGCCGAGTTCATGTGAAGAGCTGGGCATAGTAGCACACACTTGCAAGTTCATGTGAAGAGCTGGGCATAGTAGCACACACTTGCAAGTTCATGTGAAGAGCTGGGCATAGTAGCACACACTTGCAAGTTCATGTGAAGAGCTGGGCATAGTAGCACACACTTGCAAGCTTAGAACTAGGAAGGAGGAACAGGTGTCCTGGGTGTGGTGCTAGGCAGTGTAGCCAGAGAGAACCACAGGCCACGAGCAGTCCATATATCAAAAAGCCAAGGCGAATGGCATCTGAGGAAAAATGACACCTTAGGTTCTGGCTTCTACACACACACACACACACACACACACACACACACACACACACACACACACACACACACCACTTTTAATACAATTATTAGAATTCATAGTACCTTTCCTTTCCTTCTTTTTTTTTTTTTTGAAAGAGTCTAGCCTTTCCTAGGCATGTCTACAACTTGCTATGGAGCTGAGACCAACCCTGCACTTCTGACCCTATTGCCTCTAACACCCAAATGCTGGAGTTATAGGCCTGAAGTGCCAAACTGTTTATGAACCACATTTATTAGGAAAGTACAATACCAAACAAGTAGCCAAGTTGGCTTCTTTTACATTAAGGGACACTTCAGTGACAAAAATAAAACTATTACAATATTTGCCATACAACTATAAAATTTTAATACTAAGAATCAGACACAGTTGTAAGTGCTTTAAATATTAACTAACTTAATTCTCAAAATTATCACAGGTCATAGCCACAGTTTTAATCTGCTTTTTATAGATGAAAAAGCTTAAATACAGTGAATCTTAATGATTTGAATAACAAATTAACAATTAACAAAGCCAACAAACAAATCTAATAAATGTTAATCTATTGCATATCATTTTAACCTTATACTACCCTTTTTCTCTAAAGTTTTAGAATACCAGAATTGCTGGTCAAGGGAATAAGCTACACACTCCAGTCAAGTGTCAAACAGAAAGGAACAAATTAAACTTAAAAGAAACAAAGATGTCATACCCATAATAGATCCTAAGTGTATCTAGGAGAAACTGTACACCGTACTTCTTCCGGAAAATTCTCCTGCTGTCTTTAATGATAGTTGAAATATACTGTATATGGCCTAAAAGAAAATGTTCACTTATAAATAACATAACTGGAATAAAGTCACACAGGAGGTCATATATTCCAAAACAACTACATAATATTTTATCTGACAGTTTGGTCTTACCAATCCGAAAAGGGAAATCTCCACGGTTCCAAATGCAGAAGTCAAAGAGTAAATACTGATACATTTGTTGAAGCAATAGTGTGTTTTTTTCTAATGATACCTGTTCAATTAGTAATTGAATTGCCACCAATACATTAACATCCATTAGGGTACCTGGCACCTATAATTTAGCAGAAAAGGGTTTAATAAAGGTCAGTTTAAATAACAGTATAAAACTATGACTTCAAATAATTCATAATGTCCTTAAAATATAGAATAAAAAATGGTACAAAATATAAGTAACTTAACTCATTAAACTTTATAATTCAACACTGGATCATATTTTCTGATGTCATGTTTCTAAAGACTTTCTTCTTAATTCTCAAAGCACCTCAAATTCTCATAGCATGAATTCAAATTGGTAATAATAATTAAAACCCAGAGTCAGATAGAGGGGTTAATGCTGAAGATCTGAGATGCAAAGCGCCAGCCACTAGAGATCTTTTACCTCTACCAATGCTCAGGCCGAAGGGGAGAGCCTGTACTAAGACTGCACTGTTCCACAGACTTCATCCTCAGACTACAACTGTCTCCATCAAACCTAGGACTGCACTGCTTCTGTTTCTCTTTTAGGCAGATTCAATCTTGTGTAGCTCAGGGTGGCCTTGAACTAAAAGAGATCCCTCTGCCTCTGTGTCCCCAGTCCTGGGATTAAAGGTGTGTGCCACCATTCCATGGCCTCCAGTGACTTACTTAGCTCTGAACTCTGATCTTCATGGAGGCTTAAAGTATAAACAAAATACCACTACACCTTATCACTCTAAATATTTACAGACACTCTAAGAAATTATCTTCACTCCCATTCTACAGACAGGGAATAGCTAGATTGGTTAATGCCATATTTAATTTGAATTTTCTTAATGCTAATGAGAAAGGAACACAGATATGGAAAGACATTGGACAATAGGAAAAAACTGAGTTAAATCAGCCTGTGTACTTTAAAGATGTGTTGACCTCAGGATGGAAACCAGGACATGTGTTAACATTGGGGAAGGAGTTTCACTTCTGTTTCCACAGGAAAAAACTTCTTAATAAGGAGAAGTGATATTTCATCAACAGATGTGACACGTCAAAAGGAAAACCCAACAAATAAGGGTTCGGGTAGGGCTCTGTTTATTTTTGTCTTTACAGGAAAACAGAGATTTTAGATTTTCCTGTAAAATTCAAGAAATCAAAAAACCCACATTCAAGAAATCTAAAGATTTTGGATATCTAGATGTCTATAGAAGAAGAGAAAGTTATCTAAAAAAAATACCAAGCAAAGAAAAATCTGACATATGGTACCAAAATTCTTTGCAAAGAAAAAAAATCTCACTACCTAAACATCTATATTTCTTTACTTCTCAGAAAAGTTGTAGTACCAACTCAAGTTAAAAATCAAAGCTGGTTTTGGAGTTGGAGCATGATTCTCTCCTCTAAATCCAAGTATGTTGTTAGAAGAAAAATTCAGTTTATTGTCTCATATCAGAAGAGCCACCTGATGTGGGACAGAAGAAAACCAAAAATCTAGAGACTATTGATGACAAAACTCTGTTATCTCCCCCAAATTCTATTTCTCCCCTTACTTAATTTTGACTCTTTAGTACCTTTCTTTGGATAAATATCTATCTTAAAATTTAGACTTTCTGTTTTGATATTAATAATGTTTAAGTTTTTCACAGTGAACAATAAATTTTCCCAACAGCAATCTCTGAAGTCTCTAGAAGGAAGATGGGATCCCACAACAACGATACTACCTGGTTCATGATGATGCCATAGAGCCAATAAACCCTACTCAAAGATCAGTTTTGAACTACAAACTGTTTAAGACGATTCTAATCTGTCTAGCTGAGATGGTCCACCTTCTTACGACACTCTAGCCATAACTTTAGATAAGAACTTCAGATAAGCCTTACCTATAACTCAGAGACTGGCTATAAATGTTACAGTTAGCCCTCTTGAGACTTATCCATTGTTTTAAAATTTTACATGATCCTATAGAGATACTGCCACCTGTAGTAATTTTGGAAGTAATTCCGAAAAAACAAACCTCCTCTCCCAACAGAATGGATGAATGGCTTTTTGTTTTTCTCAGGGTTGATTTTAAGTTATTATAGGACTGGGGACAGAATAATAATAATTAGAATCAGGAATCTCATTTGCTATAGAAAAAAGGGAAAAAGATAGGCTTATAAACTATTTTAGCAACTATTAGTTTTAGACATTTTACATTGGTATAGATTCCTGTATACTGACACATGTGTAAAATTATTTTTGTATTTCTAAGATAATTTATATACTGGTACAAATTCAAAATTTTATTTGTCATATTGTGTATGTTCCTACTTGTCTACAATATTCTTGGACAGAAATTTAAAATTATTTTTGTCATACTGTATATATGTTTCTACTTCTGCTTAAGATATTTTGTATATTGATACAAATTAAGGACATTTTGTCATACTACACTATACATTTCTACCTCTGATTAGGATTTTTTTAATATTATTAAAATTTGAGATTATCCTTATGCTATATACATTTGAAGATTGTTTATTTTTATAATGTTAAGCTTTAGTTTTTAAGCTATAAAAGTTATTAAGAATTGCAGGCTTATAATCACCCATATTTGTCATACTTATAGTTATTTTAGGTTCTTTAGATGCACAGAGATGTACTTCACATAGACAGGTAATCTTCAAACACTTCGAAGACCTACAGAATGACGTTTAAATGTTTTAATAATTTAAAATCCTGTTGACATGAGACATGACTGCATCACTGATCAACTTCTGAGAGAAAGATGGGTACCAAAGACACTCCATATGGAGCTTGTTTTCTTCTTGGCAAAACTGGACTATTGTGTAACGAACTGCCCTTGCCTCAACTGGTCACAGTAAGCTTGTTGTCCAATCTGTCCAAGCAGGATACAAGGGTAAGCAACTGCTGAACCTTGTCAAGACAGGGTAGGACAGTCTTTCAAATATTCCCTTCTGAAAACTGTCCGTCAGATATTCCAGGCCTATAGCCAAAATTGGTTGTCCCAACATTACAGAGAGACTTTGGGTGACTGTCCAGCTGTACAGCCAGCTGTTTCTATCATTTCTTGTAACTTTTGGAAGTCATTTGCTTGCACTTCCTTATTACTCAAGTAAAATTATTTTCCTTCTAAGGGCTTTTATGGGGTTAAAGACTAGATAGTCACAGTTACTAACCTTTCATACCTTAGGTAAGGCATATTAATTATAAAACTTAGACTCTTCAGGATAGGACAAGTATTGGAATTATCTCTGTTATTTGCCAATAATACCTATAGCCTGGACAACTAAGTATGTGTTCCTTTCTTGATGTACTTGTTGGTTGTAGTTCCATTTTCATGTAAGTTACTACCCTTTCATGCTCCTAGACAACACTTGATTTGTTCTTATTGTAAATGCTTTCATGGTAGGGTTAGAACCTTATTATTTAGACAAAACAGGGAACTATTGTAGGAATTCATTCTACCAAAAGCTTTGGGGTACCAGCTTTAAGGTGTGGCTTTCTGTCTGTGAACATGATCTCTTAAAAGGAGAAAGAGAAGTCATGTGTGCTTTCTTGGGTTATGAAGACTGGAGTTAGGTGGCATGAAGCAGCCTGTGTTCCCAGCTCCCTTGATCCCCAATTCTGAGAGTCTGTTGTTCCCAGCACCCCTTTAATATGTCTGTGTGTGTGTGTGTGTGTGTGTGTGTGTGAGTGTATCTATATCTTTGTGGTTCACACTACAAAAATCAAAACACAAAAATTCCAGGAAGAACTGTAGTAACTCCAGTTCCAAGGTCTGACACTCTCACATAGACATATATGAAGGCAAAACACCAATACACACAAAAATAAAATGAATAAAAAAGAAAATTCTCTCCAGAAAACTTTAAAGAAGAATTATTCCTCCCATAGACAGACCAATAAAATCTAATCACTGCACATGGAGTGAGGAAATATCTTTTCTCACACTCACAGTTCCTCTTTCTAGGGCCCACTGAAAGGTTTAGCGGTAACTTTAGTGGCTCTCAACCTTAACCAGTATCACCATTTTTCCACCATACCTTTCCCTTTACAATACTGTGAGGTGGACATGATTGTGTTCATTTCTCCCAATGCCTCTGTTTTGATGTGTAAATTGCTGAGTAAATTAAATCCAAGAAAATGACTTTTACTGGGGCCTTATAAGCCAACTTTGTAAGCAAATATCTCAATGATACTATAAAATGATCTTGTAGAGTGTTTAAAAGAACAATAAACTAGTAGCTCCCCAGAAAGCAGGCTACAAACTCTGCATACTGGTACCCTAGGTTGACCATAACAAAACTGGTATGAAATAGGAATCCTTTCAGTATCAGTGTTTCTATGTGACTGTTTGCTCATCTGGCCAGTAGTCTTGTCTGATCTTTACAAACAGGCCTCCTAATTCAGTCTATATACTACACCATGTGAAAGGAGATCTTAAGTTGACTGAACAAAAGACTCTCTTCTTGGCCACATGAAATAACCTCAATAATTTCTTAATACCTCTGACACTAAATGGCAGTCTTTCAGTGGTAGGACCGTCAGACCAGATATAAAGATTCATCATTCATATATAAGACCCTTCCTTCTTTTTTCTTTCTTTTTAATTTTTTGAGAAATGGTTTTTCCGTATAGCCCTGGATGTCCTGAAACTCACTCTGTAGACCAGGCTGGCCTCTGTCCTGCCAAGTGCTGGTATTAAAGTTGCGCACCACCACATATGGCCTAGTGGTTATTTGAAATGGCCACATAAAGCTTAACTGGTTTTTCATGTTCTTTTTTGAATAGTAGGATCTTACTATGGAGTTCTGGCTGTCCTAGGAATCTATCTATGTAGACTAGGATGGCCTCAATCTTACAGAAACCAGCCTGCCTATACCTTCCAAATGTTGGGATTACCACTGTCACCAGCTTTCTCCACAGGGAGTCTTCTCTCCAGCACTGTCACTATCAGAAAACCTACCATGGTAAAGTGGCATGCTGACCTCATATGTCTCGTGGAATGCTTCCCCTGCCTTTCCACAACCTCTTATGATGGGGCCATTTCAGCACCTACTAAAGTTTAAAAAAACGCAGGAGAAGCTAAATTGTGGTATATGCAATAAGCTTCTAATTAAAGTGGTCTTGCAATTTGCTTTAATTATTCCTTATAAATTGGCGCTTATCTGAAAACCATGTTAAAACTAGAAATTTGTCTTAATATATATAAGGTCAGGCATGACTGTGCACATATATAATCTTAGCACTCAGAAGGTTGATGCAGAAAACTGCAAATTTGAGTCCAGCCTGGGACAAATGGCAAGAGCTACTCCTAGAACTTAACAAACCCTAGCTGTTTTAGACAGACTTTTATTTCATTTATAGCAAACATACCAGCTCTCTTCTCTCTCACAACAATCAGAGGATTTCCTAATGCAGTGTGAAACAGAGTCTTCTTGTTCTCAAACACCTTTCATTTGAATTTGTATTTAGCAACTAAGGAAATATACATCCACAACCAAGCACTAGGCTGAGCTCTGGGAATCCAATCGAAGAGAGGGAGGAGGAAATTTATGACAAGGGAGGTCAGGATAAAAAATGGAGAAATTGACAGAGACAGTTAAGACTAAGCTCAAGGAAACACCAGCTGTGGAGCTCCATAGGACTGAACTAGGCCTCCATATGTAGGAGGCCGTGGTGAAGCTTGGACGATCCTGGCAGTAGAACCAGGATCGATCCCTAGTCCATGACCTAACTTGTTGGAGCCCATTAACTATGGTGGGATGCCATGTTCAGTCTTGGTCCTGCCCCAACTTAATGTGTCAGATTTTGTTGACTCCCTATGGCAATCCTTATCCGTTGGGAGGACTGGATGGGGGAGTGACTTGGGGGGAGGCGAGGAGGGGTGGGAGGGAGAACTGTAGTTGAAATGTAAAATGAAATTAAAAGAAAATATATTCTTATATAAGTAATTTGTATTATTCTATTAAAATTTATAAAAGCTGCCTGTGAAACAAGTCATATGCATTAATACAACTTGAGTTGTAATACAGTAATCATTAGTAACATTTATTAATAGAAATAAAATCACAATAGCTATTCATGATCATTATTTAATAAATCAACGTCATGTTAAATTTGATTACCTTTTGAAGTAAGGCACCAAGAATTGCAACGCCACGGGACTGAATAAGATTATCCTGGTTGATAGGATGCCTCTGAATAAAGTGCTTCACAATCAAGATAAATGTTGCAACTAGATTTTTTTCTAGTCTAGACTCTGTAAAAACAGGAAAACATCATTATCACAATCATTCTCATCACTTTGACATCACATATTTTATGTCATAATACACACTGCAACAAAGAAGCAATCCAATTCAGAAGCTTGCTTCTAAGACTCATTTATACAATGAAATCAGAAAAAGCAGCAATACTTACAATATAATTGTATCTATATGTAAATACTTTCTTTACCATGATTTAACAAGGTAGTATGTTTTTTCCCACTAAAAGCATAAACTAAAGATAGTCAAAAGTAAAATTATCATCTTCAGTGTTTTAACAAAAGTAATATAAATTTAATGAACGATTGCAGTTTAGTAGGGAAGCTACAACAGCTATAAATAATTAAACAGTATGGCGTTTTCTTTTCCAACTAATTCTCAACTTTCTAAATGACTAATTTAAGCTAATATAATTTAATTACCTGATGCCTTTGTGGAGGGCAATGCCATACATTCCTGTTCAATCGGTGTTATTAATTCAGGAACTGGGCTTTCATTCATTCCTTCAGAAGTCTGTCCTTCAATAAAGTGGCTTATTTGTTCCAGGATAGGAAAAAGTACATTTAACCCACCTATACAATTGATGATGTCCTGAAAACAAAATTAAAATTTTTTAATACCACAATAAGAACAATGGTTTAATTTAGTATCTACAGGATATATGAAGATATAGTTTGTTAATAAACTTTAAGTAATATATGGAATAGCCTAAGCTGAAAGAATATTTAAGCAGACAGTCTCAAAGATAACCAAAATGTACATTCAAAAGAGACCATTTCAGGCCATTTTTCTGTGCTTGTTTTTTAGATTTTAGGAAGTTCAAACACAAGCAACATATAATGCAAATCCAACAATGCTAAGAACAAGCAATTGTCACCACATAGTTATGCATCAAAAATACAAGGGAGAAACTAGAAGTATGACTGACTCTTCTAATTTTAATTAACAAAAGATAGATTGGGTAAAGTAAGCTAAAATATGAGAAGTGCTGTATGCCTGACAGAGGATGTTATATGAATTTAGTATTATTAATCATTAAAACATTCAAACCTACACTGATGTGTCATTGTACCCTTATAATCCTAGAATAAGAAAGGCTAGGGCAGGAACATTCCATGTTAGAGGACAGCCTGAAAGGGAATAAGAGAAAGAGAGTAGAGAAGGAGAGAAGGGGAAGGAAGAGAAGCAGAAAGAGAAGGGAGGAGAGATTAACAAATTTCCCATTTCATACAGTTATTTGTTACAACTGCAGATAAAAGCACTTATTCAGCAAAACCTCCCAATACCAAATTCTTTATGTTGTACCTGAGTGTTCAAGAGCTATTCATATACTACATCACTGCCACTTTATTTTGCATATTTTAAAATGATCTAAAATTTATTTTACCCATTAAATAAAAAGATAAAAAGTGTGTGTTGAGGGAAAATCATACTGATTTTAAAGAATTCTTTGTGTAGTAGTAACTGAACTTTTTGGATGGCAAATATTTTCCTTCTTGGTTTTGTGTGTGTGGTGGGATTAGATTTTACTTAAGCATAAACATTATAACTGGTTTTCTCTTAATAATTCTGCTCCTGTTTTGCTTCCCACATTAGACAAAATGTTTGATTAGTTGATTTGTATAGCTACAATACAAAGTATTGAAGACTGATTTTCAGATGTACAAAGCATACCTGAGAAAATTAAGTTTCTATACATAGCACACAGAACTAGTCTTTTAAAGCCAATATTACAAGGCAAGAAAAAGTTAAATGATGCAACTTATATATGAATATATGCAATAGCATTTTTAAGCTGGCTAAGTTGATGGCATAGTTTACAAAGGTAAGTAAATTTCAATAGTCATTCAACTACTGTAACTATTCATTCTTCAGAATATAAATCTGAATAACATTTAATTAATTAATTAATTGGGATTTTTGTTTTATTTTAGAGACAGGGTCTCAATAAATAGCCTTGGTCACTCTGAAATGCCTATATAGAGCAGGCTGAACACAAACTCAAAGAGATCTGTCTCGCTCTGCCTCCTGAGTGCTGGGATTAAAGGCATGCACCATCATGTCCAGTGTTACATAAAATTTGAAAAGATGAAACCTGGGACATCTCACTGAGCAGGTTGGATGGCTCAGTGGGTAAGAGTTCTTGTTCTGCAAGCATGAGAACCTAAGGTCTGAATTCAAATCTCAAACACCCATGTAAAACTCAGAGCATGACTGCTTGAAAACTGTAGCACCAGGAGAACAGAGACATGGTCATCCTGAAAACTCACTGACTCAGGTAGGCCTAAAAGGCAAGATTTCAGTTCAATCCATGCAAATGGTGAAAAAGAATAGATTTCTAGCAGCATATACATGCATGCATCTTCCCCGGCCCCCTCCTCATCATTCAGGGCCTAGGAAGGTGGTTCAGCAGTAAAGCAGTTGCCCAGAATACAAAATGGCCTAGATCCAGTTTATAATATTGAAAAAAAAAGATTATAGTTATGTGCTATGCTTAAGTAAAATTAAAATTAAATTAAATTAAATTAGTTGCCTATTGTATATTAGTATTAACTTACTTTAATGTCCCAATTCACCACTTTGTTTCCTGTTAATCTTCCATGCAAATAATTAGTAGACAAGTCAAGGCAAATTGAATTTTTGCAAGCCTAAGAAAAAAGGAAAAATACAAGCATTTTAGTGCAATTAGAACAAAACATAACTTTAATTACATAGATTATGTTTCGTCATAATTTTAAAAGTACACAATAAAATCAATAATAACTTGCCTAGCATTTGCCTTTTACTGTTCTCTCTCTTTCTCTCTCTGTGTTTGTGTGTGTGCATCTATGTGGGGCATGCAATCGAGTCTATGTCTGTGGAGGTCAGATGTACTCATCAGATCTTGGATGTCTTTAATCACTCTCTACCTTCTTCTTTGAGACATTCTCTTTCACTGGATCTAGAGATCACCAATTAGCTACACTACTGGCAAGCAATCTCTTTACTTGTCAAGGACCCTCCACCACTGGGGTTAGAGGCACACATCATAAGGTCCATATGGGTGTTTGGGGATCCAAACTTGGTCCTTATGTTTAAACATCAAGTACTTTATCTTCTGAGACATCTCAAGTCATTAAAGTCTCAAAAAAAGAAAAAAAAAAGGTCAGGGACTAAATTCTAAAGCACTTATTTATCAAAAGTATGTCACTGCTTTCAGTTCTTGGCACAAAGACAAGACCGAATTTTAAAGAAAGAGATGACTAAACACCTGCTACAAATAAGCACAAGAATGAGAAACAGTTGACAAGTGAAGAGTTTTCAAAGTACCATTTAACAAATTAGCATTTACTAATACTTGAGTTATTTTTTTAAAAATGCTCAAAAAGCTGGTGAAAGAGATTAAACCAACTAGAATCTACTCATACAGTATGATTTTTTAAAAAGATTTATTTATTTATTTTGTTTACAGTATTCTGTCTGCATGTGTGCCTGCAGGCCAAAAGAGGGCACCAGATTTCATTACAGATGGTTGGGAGCCACCATGTGGGTGCTGGGAATTGAACTCAGGACCCTCTGGAAGAACAATCAGTGCTCTTAACCTCTGAGCCATCTCTCCAGCCCTACAGTATGATTTTTAAAGCATGTCATCAGTCTCCAAAAAGGATATGAAGAATGCAAGAGCTCCATGAACTCACTCTAAAGACATACATCATTATGTACACCATTTTAGAGAAATACAACTTCAATAAACTGATTTGTCTACATATTAATTACATTTCTTGGGGAAAATTAAGACAATAACTAATTTATTTTTTATTTGTTATTTTTTTAAAGATTTATTTATTTATTTATTTATTATGTATACAACATTCCTTCCATGTATGCTTGCATGCCAGAAGAGGGCACCAGATCTCATCACAGATGGCTGTGAGCCACCATGTGGTTGCTGGGAATTGAACTCAGGACCTCTGGAAGAGCAGTCAGTGCTCTTAACCTCTGAGCCATCTCTCCAGCCCGACAATAACTAATTTTTAATAGAATAGATTTTTAAAAAATTTTCTGTCACAAGTTGGACAGTGGTGGTGCACAACTTTAGTCCCAGAACTCAGGAGGCAGAAGCAGGCAGATCTCTGTGAGTTTGAGATTAGTCTGTTCTACAGAGTGAGTTGCAGGACAGCCAGAACTGCAAAGAGAAACCCTGTCTCAAAAAAAAGAAACAAAAATAAAGCAAACAAACAAACAAAGGAGCAGTCACAAAAATATAATCTTAGTAACACTAAATTAAAAATTATTTTGTAAAAAGATGACAACCATAATGATAAAAACCAGATGCCCGGCCGGGCTGTGGTAGCGCACACCTTTAATCCCAGCACTCAGGAGGCAGAAGCAGATGAATCCCTGTGAGTTCGAAGTCAGCCTGGTCTACAAGAGCTAGTTCCAGGACAGCTAGGACTGTTACACAGGGAAACCCTGTCTCGAAAAACCAAAAACCAAGCCAAAACAAAACAAAACAGATGCCCGTTACATGTCAAGAATATGTCACTCTAGCAAAAAACCAAAACAAAACAAAAGAATATATTAATCAGTATACTATTTGGATTAGATCCAATGATTTCCTAGTCATCTGTGCTACATACTAGAGACTAAATAGTAAAGTAAAGACTAGAAGTTGCCAATTAAGAAGGTTATTATGGTTTGGTAAACAAACATATTGTTGGAGAAAGTACATGGATCCTGACTGGACCAAAACTAATTTTTGGTAATAAGTATTTTAGGGAAAATTGAAAACCAATTATATACTCAATTTTGTAAGTAACTGTAAAAACATTCAGGGATAAAGTTTTATAGCTATAGCAAAATGCTCTTACAAATGACCTGAGAAAGGTCATCAAATACAACAAAATGTTAACAATTGGCTAATTTAGGATTATTATAGAATTATCTTTTTAATAACTTCTAACGTATGAAATTTATTACAATACAAAGCTGACAGAACCTAGAATCTTATTAGGTCAGATGTAACAAACAAACAAACAAATAAATAAATAAATAAATAAATAAATAGTATGATCATGTACCAGGTTGCTAAACTAGAAAAAGGTGTTCTATATTATCTTACAATAAAAGTATTTTCTGTGTCAATGTAACATTAAATATGATGGAGGCAAATAATGCTGTTTGTGACACTTCTCTGCTTTATTCCCCCAATTCTATCTTATGTCTTTTTTCCTTCAGTCTTAGTTCCAATTACTTTCGCTAACTAGGTCTTTGAAGGAAAATAACTAGACGTGGCAGGTATACCAAAGGTCTTTCTATCCTTTAGAAAACATCTCTCCTTCCCTCAACATCACATCTTAAAAAGTGAACCAAGGTTTGAGTACGACTGTTTCACCTTTCTTCATATAACTAGAGAAATACAAGTTTAAAAGGTTTCTTTCACTAAAACGAACTCAGAATTAAGTCCTGAAACTAGTTCAATTCACATTAGAGGAATGACATAGCACCTGAACTCTAGTTGAGGTTTGCCTTAACTTTTGTTGCTTACCAACTTCCTTTAAAAAAAACAAAAGCAAAAAAAAACCAATGTTTTAAAAATCATGATTGAAGCCCCTCCTCAATTGCCAACTGAAATGACAAAAGGAATAAAATGATGAATTCAAGCTCACTGCAGTTACAAATATGGACAATCTATGCATTTACTCTGACCTTTGCTGTGTACTGAAGGAGGATGTTACTTGGCAGGCCGGCCATATCATAGTCTTGACACTTCCAAGGGCTTAAGCAATTTGGACCTGAAAATGAATTACATACACACACACACACATCACTGAATATATGTGGTATCCTTAGTTCTATGTTACCAGAATAAAATTTAAAATCAAGATGTTTCTAACTACTCAAATAACATAGCTGAAACATGCTGTGTAACATGTACTTTAGTTTTACATCACCTATACATTTTTTCCAAAACCTAAAAAATTTGGGGAGATGATCAATCTCTGCTGTAGAAAGGACATTAGATGTAGCATTATGAAAATATTATAAAATACAAAAATTGTATTGCTTTATTAAATGTAAATAAATTCAAAATAATAAAATATAAAAACATTAAAAATGTGACAATGAGCATGGAGGCACACAACTTTAATCCTAGCACTCAGAAGGCAGAAGCAAGCAGATCTCTGTAAATTCAAGGCTAGCCAGGGCTATCTGATAGGAATCTATCCTAAAAAAAAAAAATTCAATCTGAAAGAAAGCAGAGAAATGGAAAGTAGGTAACAGTTTAAGTAATGTAAATAGGTAACAGTGGTCAATTTCATTTGCAACTGAAATGTAAGCTCAAACAAGTTTCATTAGACATGTAATGAAAGGAAAACATGCATGTGTATGGGGGGGCGGGAGATATGTGCACATGTGTACAAGTACATGTGCTCATGAGGCAAAAGGAAGATATGGCTGTCTTTATCTCCTCCTTTGCCTCTGCTTACTAAGCATAACCCAATGTATGTCACATTTTAAATAGGTCTTTTATTCTACCTGAAGTTCATCATTTTAGCTAGGCTGGCTGGCCCAAAAGCTCCCAGGACTGGGGTTCTAATTATCTCAAAACACCGATGCCATCTGAGCAGAGTATTTTGATGAAAAACAAGCTACACTGCAGAATTATGACCATGACTCTTAAAATATTTAAATTTCAAATATTCTGATAGACTACAACTATAAAACTGTATGTTAGAATTAAATAGTAATTACTATATTATATTAAAAATCACAGCCAAAAGGGAAAAAGAAACCAAGAAATTTATAATGCTATCCAAGATTACCTAAGTGTCCTGCAATCAGAAATTCTTCAGATATATTAACACATGAATTATAAAAAAGTGACTTATAAAAAAGTTCTGCAATAAGACTCATGATTTTGGAATTAGTTATATAATTTATGTAGATAGACTTATATTTGATTTCATTGACTCATTAATATCTTTCAAAAGGACTGACAGTGTTACAGATAGAACTGAATGACCTTAAAATCCACTCTAAAAACATACTTTCCAATATGACTGTATTGTAATTAGAGTCCTTAAATAGAAAACCGAAGTTAAATGATATCATAAGAATAGGGTTCTAATCTGACATGGTCCCTCATAAGAAAAGGAAGAGACACTGTAAAGATCTGATCTTTTTCTCTGTCCATATACATGTAGAGGAAAGATCAAATTGAGATTACAGTAAGGGCTCGCATAAAACCAAGAGTAGCCTTACTAGAAAACAATATTCATATTACCTTAATCCTGGAAAAGGAATTCTGGTGAGTGAAGATGCAGGCTGTAGTAATTTATTATGGCGACCCCAGGAGACTAACACAGGCAGTAGTTTCAATAATTAAGAAATTTAAGTATCCCCCAAAATGGGGCTAGAAAGATGGCTCAGGGGTTAAAAGTGCTTACTACTCTTGCAGAGGATCTGGGTTAGGTTCCCAGCACGTTTACCAAGTGGCTCCCAATTGCCTTTAACTCCATTTCTAGGAGATCTGATTCCCTCTGGCCTGTCAGGACACATGCACACACATGATGCACATGCACTGACAAAGATGCACACATACATACACATACAAAAGTAAATCTTTATTTCCTAAATAATAGTTTTAGTTATGCCTACAAGAAAAGTATAATACACAAAAGACTTTTCCTTTCAGTTCCAATGAAAACATCCACAGGTCTATAACACAGTTCAGTGTTTATTATGTGCTAGATCCCCAAAATATGACTGACTGAATGAATCAGTGAATGAATTGATGAATAGATTCTTCAAATCAAATAACTCTTTAGGATACATTCAGGCAACAGGGGGCTGGGGGAGAGACAATGCTAAACACTGTGACTGTATATGCTCACCTGCTAAATATAAGGCCTTGACCTGTGAAGGCTGGAGTGCTTCATGGAACACAATAACAGAACCTAGCTGGCCCTCCAAGGATGTGGGGCAACCCCATTCACTATCTTGAGTTCCAGCTGAAATTAATTTGGTAATTAATCTGGATTTTTCAACTGTTCCACCCCAGGAGGCTGATGACAATATTCCACCAAATGATGTCCGGTGAGGGGTTATGGGAGTAGAAAATGGTGGATCTGGGATTTGAGATGGTGGAGGAGTAGTGGTTCTTTGCCCAGCTGAACCAATACAACAGGAAGTAAATGGCTAAAAATTAAACAAAAAATGACAAAAATTATTTAAAATCATACAACTTGAAATAAATCTCTCTCTTCACATTTAAACACTGTAAAGCTGGTGGCACATACTTAAGTCCTGGCATTGGTGAAGGCCAAGGCAAAGGGATCATGAGCTGATAATAAGACCTTATCTCAAAAAACACAGAACTGAACAAGGAACTGAAATACTATGAAGCTGAACATGTAGCTCCATGGTAAAATACTTGTCTAGCATGAATGAAGCTTGGGTTTGATACCAACCAATGGAAAAATAAATAACTAAATTTCAAAATTAAGTAAAAATAAGAGGAAATCATTTATATAAAAGTAAGCAAATAAACACTTTGAAAATAGAAGTGGAAGTCAATTTTTCAACTGGATCACAACATATATAGGGAAGTATATACCTAAGATATCAATATCAAATTTATTTTTAACTGAGATAAAACAGACATGACTTTTATGAATCAATAAGTCTTTTTGATGAGTATTTTTTTTGTTTGTTTTTTTGGTTTTGTTTTTTCAAGACAGGGTTTTTTTTTGTAGCTTTGGAGCATGTCCTGGAACTAGCTCTTGTAGACCAGGCTGGCCTCGAACTCACAGAGATCTGCCTGCCTCTGCCTCCTGAGTGTTGGGATTCACTACTGTCCGGCAATTATTTTTAAAAGTTAAAAGAGCTTTACTATTATCTAAAATAGAGATAATTACTTCTTCCCTACAAAATTTATTGAATATTATGTAACAGTATAATGTTAATTAAAAGCTACCTTTAATAGTCATGATGAGAAATAAGAAACTCACTAGGAAAACCATACTGACAAATACTCTACTTCATCAAGAAGACTTTCTTAAATTAGCCAGTCTCAAAAAGCTTTCCTAACCTGTGTGGAGAATAAAGCTTGAAGCTACTTACTTCATCACTAGTTCAAATTTAACAAAGATATTTAACAGAGATAGAAAAGTATATCATAGCATTTTAGGAAAAAATTTAGAATATATTTTCTAAGTATTTTCAGGATTTTGCAATCAATTAGGGCTATAAAAAAAGAACCAAAATATACTGACCTCATTCATGGCAGGAAATCTGAGAGGAGCAGAAACCTTTTGTTGTCCATTGTCATAGATATAGACAAGACTCTGACCAAAGGGCCTTTTCCCAGGCATGTGAACAATGGTTATGTTGTGCTAATGAAGTAAAGCACACATTAAAATGACTAAAATTACATCATGTCTTTGCAATGACATATGTTTACAGATTATTACTTCATAATTTGTGCAAACAAAATATTAAGGAAAGCTAAAATGCTGACTCAATGATGAGCGCAAAACATGTAACAATTTTTATGTACTATAAAACAATTAAGTCTTTATCAGAAGACTCACAAAATTATGTTTTTTCTGCATTTTCTAAGGTTCTAAATATTCTTAAAATTATTTTCTTCAACGAGAAACATTTTATATTTTTGAGGTAAGCAACAAAAATACATTGATTTAACAAGCTCACATTTCATTTTGAATTGAAAAAAATCAGTCTAAAAATTTTCAAGGACTCATAAGTTTTAGCAAAGAAATATTACTGCTTCTTTAATGGCAATAGTAAATAAACCAACATCTTTGTAGAAAGAACCTTACTACAACAGAACTTAGAAATGAATGTTGGCAGACAAAACCTCCTCCTATAAATGCATCAAACTGCTATACTTCTTTTTTGAGACAGGGTTTCTTTGTAGTTTCAGAGCCTGTCCTGGAACTAGCTCTTGTAGACCAGACTGACCTTGAACTCATAGAGAGTTGCCTGCCTCTGCCTCCTAAGTGCTGGGATTAAAGGCAGGCGCTGTTATACATCTTAAAGGAAAGATAGAACCAAGAGTTTGATGTGGCATCCTGAAGTCTTACCCAGAGAGAATCACAGAAACTGTGGTCAGGAAGCATAACTGTTGCATATTCTCTTTTTGTGCACACTGCCACAACCAACATACCTGAGTGAGTAATAAAAGCTTCAAAACCCATTCCACTTCCTGTAAAAAAACTAACAAAAACATATGTTATCAGAACCTCTGAAATAAAGTAGACAAGTCTCTTCATCATTGAAGTTCATGGTGAACATATTGTGATTACAAATATCTTTATCAACAATGCTGCGATCTTAATTCTATTGCTATACAACAGACTTGGTTTCAGTCATTTTTAAAATGCATTTCTGGCATAAAAGTTAAAAAATTATAAAAGGTAACGCTGGAAATGGGATTTCATTATCCAGCTAGAGCAGTGGTTTTCAACCTTCCTGATGCCGTGATCCTTAAATATACAGTTCATGTTGTAGTGACCCCTAGCTATAAAATTATTTTCAATGCTACTTCATAACTGTAATTTTGCTATTGTTACAAAGCAAATATAATTATCTGTGTTTTCTAATGGTTTTAGGTGACCCTTGTAAAAGGGTCCTTTGACGCCCCCCAAAGGACTCACAACCCACAGGTTGAGAACCTCTGAGCTAGAACAAAACCACAAATTTCAAATCTTTTAAAGTCTTCCAAACATCCAGAAAGCACATATAAAAGTTTTAATAATCATAATGCATATTAAAAATTATCAGCTACCTGAGGCCTGAATGTTTTACATGAGAACACAACTCCTTCAGTGGAACAGTTTACTATTTTTTCTCCACTTTTATGCTACTTTCATTTTTGTTTCCTAAAGATGCTCAGCACTTAGCCAGACAAATATATAAAATACAGAATTATTTTGAAAGCAATAAAGCACTTCTAAACTATATATAGGCACAAAATAAAAAAAATTTCATATAAACTGTTATAGATACTTTATCCTACTAAAGAATGTGACAATCTTCATTTATATTCCACAATTTGTACCATTACCTATATAATTGTTTTCTTTTTCCTCCTTTGTTAGCAGTGTCAAGGGGTAATTGATCCTGATCTAAGCAAAACCAAGCAGAGAAGGAAAATGCAGACCCAGGCCATTTCTGAATGGCAGGCACAGAAATTCCTGCCATACTATGAGACAAATTAAAATACTGCAGTGCACTCTCAAGATTGAGTTTCCGTGCCATTGTCAGAATTGCACGAGTCACAGGAATGGTATACGGGTGAATAAACTCAGATTCATCTACTCTCAGCAATCGTAGCAGTCGACGGATTTCTTCTGAGCTCACAGACTGACTCCCCAATAAACCATGAATTGTTATCAAGTTCTCAGCGCAAGTTCGATGTAGGGAAGAATGGGATTCAAGGGTTTCAATGATTCTTATTCCCATGTTTGCATTCACACACATAGTTCGGCTCTGTTTATTAATGCAACAAATTTTTTTCAGCCAATCAGAGATGAAGATTTGTAGGTCATGTGATTCTAGCTCTGGAAGCCATTGGATGAGAACCAAGAGAGGATGGACATTACTAATGCCCAAAATACCAACTGAAGTATGATCACCTTCTACTGCCTGAAAAGTAACACAGAAGTAAAAGGTTAGTTACTATTCTTAAAGTTGAAACAAAGGAACTTCACATCATAATGGTTAAAAACTTACCATATTCATAAGTTCTTTAAGCAGTTCTAGTGATGGCTGACCCAAAGATTTTAATACTTCAAACATGTGCATATAGCCAATTCTTTCTTTAAATACTTCCTAGAGGGGAAAACAACATATCAAAGCACATTTTCAATGATTAAATTTGTTGGAATATTAAATACTGAAAACTATTTGGTTAATAAAATCCAAGAAAAGACTATGAGATCATTTTTTTTATTATTATTTTCATTGAGTTCTACATTTTTCCCTGCTCCCCTTACTACCTCTCCCCTCCCCTTCAACCCTCTTCCAAGATCCCCATGCTCCCAATTTACTCAGAAGATCTAGTCTTTTTCTACTTCCCATGTAGATTGATTAGATCTATGTATGTCTCTCTTAGGGTCCTCATTGTTGTCTAGGTTCTCTGGGATTGTGATTTGTGGGCTGGTTTTCTTTACTTTATGTTTAAAAACCAGAGAGAGAGAGAGAGAATGCGCCAATGATCTTTAAGAGGTTGGACCAGGTTAGGGCGTGACATTTTGGGTACCTGGAGAAAACCGCTGGCCCGCCCAGGGTTCTCTCTGTGGTTCCCATGCTACACAGCTGAGGTTGGACTTCTCATTCCTGTTTCATGAGGTTGCCCCTTATAATAAAGAAGAATATAATTGGTATATCTTGGAGTTAGCCTGGGATTCTTTGATCCGTGTCCTTCAACAATTGGCTTGGGGACCATTACATCCACTTTTTGAGGCCCCTGCAGCTCCAGTCAGCCACCACTGGGTCACACATAGTTATTTGGGCACTGATCCTCCGTGTGCATGGCTCTGCAGCAATCTTTTGCCTCAGTGGCATCCCGGAGCTGCTCTGGGTCTGGCTTCCCGGGCGCACTATAGAGGTGCAGGTGGGGTGTGAGACTCCCCAGATGTCTCTGTTAGCATTGCTGCCTTTCTGTCCCTGCAGTACCCTCGCTGCTGCCACCACCCAATCAGGGATCTCCATAGAGTGCAGGGTCTGTGATTTGTACTGATGGAAGGCTCTGGATTTTCTTTGTCCTGGTCACCAACTCTCAAAACAACTTTGATCACTTTAATAACTGATCCTAATTTAAGCATATCTTTCAGTATCTAATGGGCCAATTTAAAATGTCCTTGGCTTGGATTTTCCAACCACGCGGCTACAACTGCGACACCTGCTGGCTGGTAACGGTTATTGCACATACTTCAATTCAATACAGCTTATGACAGGGGAGATTTATAAGGTCAACATAACAAATAATTTATCAATGCAAGACAGCAGCTTTTTAACTTATACCATGTATGGTATTATGCAAGGCTTAATCCCATCCTACATCCCTATATTTCATTCCAGGGATTAGCTTTGCATTTCATACTTTCTCCTTTAAAAATGGTTTGATAACAGAGCCATTTAAGAAATAATACAGTCTTTACAGACTGATAATGACCACCTAAAGGAAAAATCGGCACTCTGGAGAAGGATACAACCAATTTGATGGACCAAAGCCATTCAATGACAGAGGGTGATGAGACACTGTCTGAGAGAATTCATGCTGTTGAATGTATTAAGCAAAATTTGCTAAACAATTATGATAGATTGATGGATAGGATGTCTTCCATGAAGGTAATATGTATGTCATAAAAATTATATCCAAGATCCAGAGTAAGAAATCTCCACCAGAACAGGTACTGGGGAGTAACCGCTGAGAAAGTGAGCCAGAGCCAGAGACTGCTTAGAGTCCCGGTGAATCTGGGACCTTCAAGGAGTAGACCTAAGCCAGGACCCCTGTGGGTCTGAGCATGAGTCTAGGACCTCCCAGGAACTAGGCCTAAGCCAGGACCTCTGCCAGTCTAGGTGTGCATCTGGGACTTCTGAGGGGCTAGGCAGGAACCAGAGATATCTGCGGGGCCAGGTGTGAGTCTGGGACATCAGAGGGAATAGGCCTGAGCCAGGACCTCTGTGGGCCTGGGTATTGGTCTGGGACATCAAAGGGAATAGGCAGGAACCTGGAACCTCTGTGGGTCTGAGTGTGAGTCTGGGACCTCTGAGGGAGTAAGCCTGAGCCAGGTCCTCTGCAGTTCTGGGCACACGGGAGCCTGGAAACTCCGAGGCAGTAGACTGGAGCCAGAAACCTTTGTAGGACCAACTCCAAAAAAGGGACATCCACAGGAGGGGATACAGACCAGGATTTACAGAAACAGGTAAAAGCCAGTAACCTAGGCCAAAGCAGACCTGAGAAAACAAACTCCAAGAGAGCAGAGAAAAACACAGGAGAGCTGAGCTATCTCCAGGAACACAGAGTAACCAATGGGGAAACTAGAACTGTGGCACTAACTGCATCACGAGGAACAACCATCTGAGCTTTGGATTCTTTGGCACCTAGAAAATTATTCAACAGAATCTCAGACAGCCTCAACCACATCTATTACAGGAAAAGATGAGCAGGAAAGGTAAAAACACAGGCAACACCACGAAGAGCAACAAAACACCAGTAAAACCTAAAGACAGTACAACAGCAAGACCTGAACAAGCAAATATAGATGAAGCAGAAGAAAATGACCTAAAAAATAACTTCAAGAGAATGTCTGAAACTCTTAAAGAGGAAATGAGAAATTCCCTTAAGGAAAAGGAGAAAAAGAAAAATAAAAAATTGGAAGACATCAGCAAATCCCTCAGGGAAAACCAAGAAAAAGAAATCAAACATATGAAAGAAAGTATTCAAGACTTGAACACTGAAATAGAGACAATAAAGAAAACACAAGCTGTGGGAATCAGAGAAACAGAAATCATGAGAAAACAATTAGGAGCCACAAAAGCATGGCTTTTGAAAAGCAGAATACAAGAGATGGAAGAGAGAATCTCAAGTGCTGAAGATACAATAGGGGAAACAGACTCATCAGTTAAAGAAAACATTAAATCTAACAAAAGCTTAACCCAAAATATCCAGGAAATATGGGACACCATGAAAAGGCCAAACCTAAGAATAGGTATAGAAAAAGGCGAAGTTCAACTCAAAAGCACATAAAATATATTTAAAAACATTACTAAGAAGGAGAATTACAGACCAATCTCACTTATGAACATTGATGCAAAAATACTAAATAAAGTACTGGCAAATCGAATCCAAGAACACATCAGAACCATCATCCACCATGATAAAGTCGGCTTCATCCCAGAGATGCAGGAATGGTTCAACATACAAAAATCTGTCAACCTAATCCACCATATAAACAAGCTGAAAAATAAAAACCACATGATCATCTCATTAGATGCCAAAAAAGCTTTCGACAAAATACAACATCCCTTCATGATAAAGGTCTTGGAGAAAACAGGGATACAAGGAACATACCTAAACATAATAAAGGCAATAGACAGCAAGCCAACAGCCAACATCAAACTAATTGGAGAGAAACTAAAATTGGAAATCCAGTGATTTCACTGAAATCATGAACAAAACAAGGTTGTCCACTCTCTCCATATCTATTCAATATAGTTCTTGAGGTCCAAGCTAGAGCAATAAGACACTAAAAGGAGATCAAGGGGATACAAATCAGAAAAGAAGAAGTCAAACTCTCACTGTTTGCTGATGATATCATAGTTTACATAAGTGATCCCAAAAATTCTACCAAGGAAATTCTACAACTTTCAGTAATGTAGCAGGATACAGGATTAACTCAAAATAATCAGTAGTCCTCCTATATACTGATGATAAAAGGGCTGGAGAAGAAATTAGAGAAACAACACCCTTCACAACAGCCACAAATAGCATAAAATATCTCGGAGTAACTCTAACCAAACAAGCAAAAGACTTGCATGACAAGAACTTTAAATCTTTAAAGAAAGAAAGTGAAGAGAGCAGAGCCGGCAACACTCAGTAAGCCTGCCCTTGGGACTGGGAACCTCGCCCAACCAGCTTCCGCAGATTCATCTGGACCCTGGTAAGTGGGCCCCAGCCTGTCCCCGAGGCCTTCTGGCCACTTAGGGCTCCCCTCTACTGGCTTTGCTGCTTATCCCAACCCTGCTCCCCCCCGGGCACCCCTTCTCATCTGCGTGGTCCCAACTGCACCGGAACTCAGCCTACCCAGGCTGAGGCCTTGGGGGAAGAGCGAGTCCCCTGCTAGAGGGCCTCCTTTATCCCACGGAGCCGAGCTGAACAGAGCACACATCTCTCAGTAAGCCCGCCTTTGGGACTGGGAACCCCTGGGCGAGGAAGGAGCACAACCAGCTTCCACAGATTCATCCAGACCCCGGGAGCCAAGCGGAGCCTAACGGAGCAGAGCGGGCAACTCTCAGAAGAGATGGTCAGGCGCCAATCAAAGAATTCGTCCAACAACCTGAAAAGCAACATGATAACACCAGAATCCAGCGAGTATGGAACAGGAAAACCTGAGCAACCTATCCCAGATGAAATAGAAGAAATTGACTTTAAACGTAGCTTTATGAAAGTTATAGAGTCCTTTAAAGGAGAGGTGAAAAACTCCTTTATCGAAAGGGATGAGAAAACTAAGAAAAAGTTAGAAGAAATGAATAAATTCCTCAAAGATACCCTAGAAAACCAAGAAAAAGCAATCAAACAGGTAACTGAAACAGTTCAAAACTTGAAAACTGAAATGGAGGCAATGAAGAAAACACAAACGGAGAGATGGCGGGAAATGGAAAATCTGAATACACGAACGGGAACCACACAGACAAGTATAACCAACAGAATACAAGAGATAGAAGAAAGAATCTCAGATGCAGAAGACACGATAGAGAAAATAAACTCAGTGATAGAAGAAAACAACAAATCCAACAAATTTGCAACACAAAACATCCAGGAAATATGGGACACCATGAAAAGACCAAATCTAAGAATAATTGGGAT